>PVKU01009310.1:0-63235 GCA_004027475.1 Anoura caudifer
ATTCTAAACTTGGCATTTAATATATGAATAAACATAGAATTCAGATTCTTCTTCTATCAAGATAAGTAATGCTTTTTAAAAGTTATTTGAAAATATTTATCTTAATTTGAGAAGAAAGACTCAACTCTTTAAAAGACAAGGAACATAGAAGGGAGAATAGAAAGCAGAAATGAGTTTGCAGGTATTGAAAATAAACACCAAGACAGATAAGGACAAAGAGAATCTCTTTGCAACAGAACATCTCTACAAGTCTGATGCTGACTATTTACATGCTAATGCTAAGTTTAATAAAAAATGTCTTAAAGATGACTGACCAGATGATTCAGAAAGACAGTTTTCTAAATCAAAAGTGTGAACAGCAGTTGTTTATGGCCCCATTTTATTTTCTTCAGTATTTTCCACCCTATTTTTAATAAATCAATTGACAATTGCCCCTGTTTAAAAATGAATGTTAGATAGAACCAACTAAGCCAAGCAAAAATACCAAAAGAGGAAAGAGAGAATGGCCTATATCAAAATAAAAAAATAAATAAACAATTAAAAAAATCATCCCAGAAAAAGCTCAATAGGCATTTCCCTGTATTATGAAAGAATTCCAATAACTTGGAGTATCTGGCTTAAAACACTCAAGTAATAGGCATGTTAAATGATGGAAGTGATGGTCAACTAGAGGAAAGACAGAGATTGTTGTCTGAAGCCAGATTCCCTAGGAGCAAACAATGAGAGAGAAGTTCTGATCAAGCAATTTATTGTGAAAAGTCTAGTTGACTCAGTATAGTAGCCCAAGGGAAGGCCCCTGGAAAGAACAGAGGTACCATAGAAACAAAAGTACACAATAGTAAGAGGAAGGGAGCAGAGAATCAACAAAGTGATCCAAGAACATCTCAAGGTAGGATGAACAGCAATCCACTGAAAATGTCTTGGTCTATTACCGTAAAATCAGGCTCTAAATCAAGGATTCATGTGCAAATAATTTATGTGAATTAGGACCACAGAAAAGACAGGTAAAGAAATGGAGAAGTAAAACAGAAAAAGAAAGAAAGGAAATACAGGGAGAGGAAGGAAAGAAATCATTTTCCACTGTGGGCAACTGGAGCTTATCCCACCACCGTATAAAAGTAGATTTCAATCTTTAGAAACATTTGGTGTTTACATTCCTTTTAATTTGTCCCATTTTCATGTTGTGTGATTATGCATCATTGTGGTTTTATATGCATATCCTTGATAACTGAAAGATGTGCCATGTTTCTCTGAAAAAGGTGCCATATTTGTCTGGTTATTTTAAGATTTTTCTTTATCTTTGGTATTTGACTACGATGTGATTGTTTCTTTTAATTTGTCCTAGTTAAGTTTATTCAAATTGCTGGATTTGTATACCTTTTAAAATATTGAAAAGTTTGGCAGTTATTTTCCAAATACTTTGAACAGTTTGTTTTTTCTGAATCATTCACTCTCCATTTTCAGGAATACCAATTTATTTATATCAAACTTCTTAATATTGTTCCACATAATCCTGAGGCTCTGTTAATATTCTCTCAAAACTTTAGTCTCTTTTGAAATTTGGGTTAAATTCTTGCTATGTGCATATCTTCAAATTCACATATTCTATTTAGTTTGATTTTTTAATTAATTTATTTTTTATTTGTTGTTCAAGTACAGTTGTCTCCATTTGCCCTCCACTACTCACCCACTACCAACCCCACCTCCCACCATTAATCCCACCCACCTTTGGCTTTGTCCATGTGTCCTTTATAGAAGTTCCTTGACTTGACCCTTCCCTTTTTCCCCCCACTGTCCCACTGCAGCTCCCCTCTGGTTACTGTCAGTTTGTTCTTTATTTCAATGTCTCTGGTTATATCTTGCTTGCTTGTTTCTTTTCTTGATTAGGTTCCACTTATAGATCAGATCATATGGTATTTGTCTTTCACTGTCTGGCCTATTTCACTTAGCATAATGCTCTGTAGTTTCATCCATACTGTCATGAAGGGGAGGAGCCCCTCCTTTCTTTCTGCTGCATAATACTCCATCATGTAATTGTACCATAGTTCTGATCCATTCATTTATTGATGGGCACTTAAGTTGCTTCCAACACTTGGCTACTATAAATTGTGCTTCTATGAACATTGGGGTGCATAGGTTCTTTTGAATTGGTGTTTCAGGGTTCTTAGGGTATAATCCCAGCAGTCAAATTGCTGGGTCAAAAGGAAGTTTCATTTTTAGTTTTCCAAAGAAATTCCATACTGTTTTCCACAGTGCCTGCACCAGTCTGTATTCCCACCGACAATGTACTGGGCTTCCCTTTTCTCTACAACCTCTCCAGCACTTGTTTGTTCATTTGTTTATGATGGCCATTCTGACTGATGTGAAGTGCTATCTCATCGTGGCTTTAATTTGCACCTCCCTTATAGCTAGTGACTCTGAGCATCCTTTCATATGTCTCTGGGCCCTTTTATGTCCTCCTTGGAGAAGTATCTGTTCAGGTCCTTTGCCCATTTTTTAATTGGGTTGTTTTCTTCTTGAAGTAGAGCCATGTGAATTCTTCATATATTTTGGAGATTAAACCCTTATTCAAGGTATCATTGGCAAATATATTTTCATATACAGTTGGTTCCCTTTTGATTTTTCTGATGTTTTCTTTAGCCATCCAAAAGCTTTTTATTTTGGTGAACTCATATTTGTTTATTCTTTCCTTTATGCTCATTGCTCTAGGGGACATATTGGTGAAAATATTGCTGCATGGAATACCTGTGATTTTCCTACCTATGTTCTCCTCTATGAATTTTATGGTGTCGGGACTTATATTTAAGTCTTTTATTCATTTTGAGTTTATTTTTGTGTATGGTATAAGTTGGCGGTGAGTTTCATTTGTTTGCATGTAGCTGTCCAGATCTCCCAACGCCACTTATCAAAAAGGCTGTTTTTACTTCATTTTGTGCTTCTGCACCCTTCGTCAAATATTAATTGACCATAGAGGCATGGGTTTATTTTGGGGCTTTCTATTCTGTTTCATTGATCTGTGTGTCTATTCTTATGCTAGCCCCAGACTGCTTTGATTACTGTGGTCTTGTGATAAAGTTTTATATCAGGTAATGTGATCCCTCCTACTTTGTTCTTCTTTCTCAAAATTGATGCAGCTATTTGGGGCAATTTGAGGTTCTATATGGATTTTTGATATGTTTGTTCTATATCTGTGATATATGCCTTTGGTATTTGAATAGGGATCACATTGAATCTATAAATTGCTTTGGGTAATATGGACATTTTGATGACGTTAATTCGACCAATCCATGAGTATGGTATATGCTTCCATTTGTTTATGTCTTCTTTAATTTCTTTCTTAAGTGTTGTATAGTTTTGTGAGTACAGGTCTTTTACCTCTTCAGTTAGATTTATTCCTTGGTAGTTTATTTTTCTTGTTGCTATAACAAATGGGATTATTTTTCCTGATTTCTGTTTGTGATATTTCATTGTTGGTGTACAAAAGTGCCTTGGATTTCTGAATATTGACTTTGTATCTTGCTGTTTTACCAAATTCACTTATTAGGTCAAGTAATTTTTTTGGTGGATTCTATAGGATTTTCTATGCATACTACCATATTATCTGCAAACAATGACAGTTTTGTTTTCCCCTGTTTAATTTGGATGCCTTTTATTTCTTTTCATGTCTGGTTGTTGTGGCTAGGACTTCCAAAACTATGTTAAATAGAAGTGGTCAAAGCAGACATCCTTGTCTTGTTTCTGATCTTAATGGGAAAGCTTTTAGTTTTTGCCCATTGAGTATGATGTTGGTTGTGGATTTCTCATATATGGACTTTCCTATGTTGAGGCATGCTCCCTTTACTCCCATTTTGCTATGTGTTTTTATCATAAATTGGTGCTGTGCCTTATCAAATGCTTCTTCTGCATCTATTGCTATGACCTTATGATTTTCATCTTTCTTTGTTTATGCGATGTATTATGTTTATTGATTTGCAAATATTGTGCCATCCTTGCATCCCTGGGTTGAAGCCCACTTGATCATGTTGTATGATCTTTTTATGTATTGCTGGATGTGGTTTGCAAATATTTGGTTGAATATTTTAGTGTCTGTTCATCAGCAATATTGGCATGTAGTTTCCTTTCTTTGTTTTGTAAATTAATTAATTAATTAATTAATTAATTAATTTATTTATTTATTTATTTTGCAGTCTCCAACTTCTGAGAATCCCATTCATTTTCCCAGATATTTTATTATTATGTTCTTGACTTTCCATTTTCATTCCAGACACTTGGATGGATTTTTATTTATCATCTTTTTACTCATCATGACCATCTTTTCCTTCACAAGCTTAAACATATGTATGATAGGAATTTTTTTTATATAATAGGGATTTAAAATTCTTTTTTGCTACTTTTGACATATCAGGTATCGTAGTGTCTGTTTCTACTGACCAATCCTTTTTTCTTGATTATAGATAGGCCTATTTTTCTCTTTCTTTTAAGTCTAATATACCCATTTCCCTCTGTCTGGAATGCATTTTTCCCAGTGTCACTCTTTTATCTGCTTAGTGATGTGTTATTCTTTCATGGTGATTCTATAAAATGTTTCTTACTCCTGGAAGCCTTTCCAACTCCCATCATATTAGAATGAAATGGCTCCCCAGGGCCTAAAATTATTTATCTGTAACTTTACTGTATTTTGTCTGCAGTATGCTTCATATTTATCTGTCTCCTGAAACACAGTGTAAGTCCTTAAGAACTGGAATATATTAGATCTCTCACAATTCCCTAATTATGCTGAATAAAGGTATTCAGATGTATCAAAATGCTAAAGAAAAATTATGCTGATACTTGTGAAAATGGCAAGAGTGACTATCAAAAACTATTGCATTGGGTGTACTGCAGCAGGGGAAAGTGATTGTGCTCAGCTGTGTATGCTAGAAACACAGCAGGGGATTAGGGTCAATGAGCAGAGTAACTGGTCAATGGATGGAAAATTACTGAGCAGACACATCAAGCATAGGGGGATTTCTGCTAAATTGACTTAGCAGGATTCTTGCTAAAACTGGGGTAGGAAGGCAAAAGACAGAAGGGCCAATGTCCAGGCCTCATAGGAAAGGGCTCAGAGGAGCCAGAGTAAAGTTGGGTCAAAGAGAGAGTCTATGTCAGTATGCTCTTAGGTTTCCCTTTCTTTAAACTATCTGGGACATCTGCTTAAAATAGCTTCCTCATCTTACCCCAATATTTCATATATCATTTTGTCCTTATAAAATAATAGTTTATTATGCAGTGTATTTCATTATTCTCAGGAATAATGTTATAACTTAGTTTTGTCTTCCCATAGTAACTTTCTCTAAGGCCATCGTAGTACTAGTTATATGGTAACATTGTGCTTGAATCTTCTCCTTCAGTAGACTATAGCTTTAAGCAAAAGGAGTCTGTTTTATTCAACATCTTCAACATTTTTGACTTCCCACAATATAACTAGATTACTAAAATGTTTGTGAAATTGAACTTCTTGAACTTTTACAATTGGACAATCCTCAGTCATCTGAAATTTCGGATGTCACCCAGATGATCTGTAAAACTTGTCACTATCAGCTATAATTATGCATTTATTTATAAACACCATTTGAATTTAGATGAATGTTTTAGGTCAAAAATGATAATCATGATCAAGGGAAAAAAAGGTCAATACCAAAGATTTGAAGAATAATGAGTTTTGATTGCTTTTAAACATTATGATAACATGTCAGTCACCATTTATACATCATTCTTTATTTTACACTTAATTTGGCTTTATAAATATTGTTCAGTTTAATGACATTTTAAAAGAAATTTCTTCAACAGTTTTCAATGTGAGCAGATGCAATCGATTGTAAGAAACAGCATACATTACATATTGTTACTCTGGTTCCACTCTATTTCATGTATATGATATATAGAATGCAATTGTACTACTTGTATATTTTTATAATTTAATTATTAGTATGCCTAATATACCCCTAATTTGCATATATACTTTAATTTGCAAATATATTTTAGCTTAATTTCTGGTTCCAAAGGATTCTATTACATCTCAGATGAGCTAGTTGCTAAAAGCAAGGGGTAATGGTACAGAAGCAAAATATCACAGGGGATAGAAAACAATGACGACTCTTGTCTTTGAATAACAGAACAAAAACATAGCATTTCTCTATTTTGTGACTATAATTAGTCTAAGCATGTGAAGTTCATTAAAGCTGTTCCCCATACCCACAAGTCAGCAAAGATATGTCAGGAAAGAGACAGTTTCATCAAACCTTACTAAAGAATAGATGGAGCCCAAATAATGGAATTAGTAACAGTGTAATGGAGGGAATACTAAAGAAAAATAGTAAAGATAATACTACACAAAGTTGAAAAAATGAGAGAAACTAAAGTACAATAGTCCTCTTTTATCTGTGATTTTATTTTTCTATAGTTTGCCAAACACAGTCCAAAAACTTTAAATGGAAAATTCCATAAATAAATAATTCATAACCTTTAAATTGCAAGCAGTTCTATTTAGCATGATGGAATTTCACACTATCCTGCTTCCTCTTACCCTAATGTGAATGAACCCTTTATCCAGTGTATTCAAGCTCTATACTATCTGTCCATTAGTTACTTAGCAGTCATCTCAGAGATCATATTGATGGTCATTATCACAGTGCTTGTGCTCAGTAACCCTTATTTTACTTAATAACACACCAAAGTTATGCTGACAATTTGAATATGGCAAAGAGAGCCTGTAAAACATATGCACATACAGGAAAAAGACATTGCACATGTAGGGTTCGGTACTACCCATAGTTTCAGGCATCCATTGGGGGTTTGGAGTATACCCCTTGCAGATAAGGGAGGACTACTATAAACTGAGTAAAATTTGATAGAATACTGGATGGAAGAGTAGACAACAAACAGAAATAAAAAGGAAGAAGTGTAGGAACAGAAAAAAATTAAAATTTTGTAGTCAGAACATTTAGTCATAAGAAACACCCAACTGAAGTTGAATTGAATACAAAAAAGAGTCTGTCTGGGGTGAAGAGGGTGTGGGATAGAGCAGATGTCACCCTGGGGAACTGAGGCGGCCGTGACTGAAATCACTTTTTTAATTTGCTAAAAAAAAAAGTGAAAAATGAGAACAATGTGGGAAAGGTAAAGAAAGTAAATAAACATAAGATGGACAAAAAAGGATAAAAATCTTATTATAAATAGAAAATACATAGAAAGGTGTGTACATATTGACATATAGCATATATATAATGCATATAGAAAAGCGGAAGATATATGTATGCTAACAGTGTGTATATGTTTACATAATGGTGTGCAAGTGCATATGTATACACATCTATGAATATAGATACATAATATATTTTTAACCTCCTGGTAAATTTACCATAGAAACTAGTGTTTAGCAGTAATGATTAGAAATCTGAGGCACAGTGAGGACCTTCAAATTCTATTTCCTACCATGACAGTTGGCTTGATTAGATGCTGCAATAAATAAACCAGAAAGAAGGCTAGTCTCCATTGTCAAATTATGCAGTTGCTTTCACAGATCTGCTAGGAAATGTATATTCTCTAAGTGGCAAGAGATACATTTTTAAAGTACGCACATATAAAAACCATGCATTGATAGAGCTAAATTCTTGGCTTCAACCTTAGCTAATTCTGAACTTGGAAATAGTAGTGCTAACAAAAATAACAGATTTGTGCATGGCTGCATATGGGTGCTGTTTCATTACATATAAAACATTGTAAATTGTTTTGAAGTGGATGAGGGCTAAAGGTTGAGTGGTTATAATGAAGTGAAATTGCAGGTTCCCAGGAGCAGGGTGGAAAAGCAAATGAACTGTGTTTTTAGTTCCTGAGAAATTATTTTGGCCATTAAGAGGTATTCATACATGTGGTCTGACTGCAATCAGGGCACCCAGTGGAATACCCAGACATTTCTTAATGTATTTTGGTCATTAATTCAGCAATTATAAAAGGGATATAAATGCTAACATGCACATATCCAGTCATATGTCTTTCAGTTCCTATACCATCATTGTAGAAATGTATTATGTGGCTTCTTTAAACCCAACTTGCTCTGCAAGGTCAATGTAACAAGCAATTCATTCCTTGAAGAGTAACTATTTTATTAGGTAGCATGGAAGTCCGAGCTCCCTATTTCATTAAATGGCAATTAAGTAATTTAAAAATAATACTAAGTTTCTTAATCGGCTTGTTTTGCCATGCATTCCACAAGGGACTTTGGCATTCCTTAACAATTAATAAGAAAGTGCTTCATGAGTACAACCAACGTTTTTAAACTTTGAATTCTCCTGCCAAACCAGAGGTTTTAAAATATCTCTTCAAAAATGCTGCCTTCGAAAATTCATTCTCTCTCAATAAGAGAAAAGCTTTTAATGAGTTAATGAGGTAATGATTCATTGTTAGAGTACATTGTATTTTACAGCAGTTTAGATAAAAAGCAGTCACATCCTTTTATAGATGAGTAGTTTTAAGTGTGAACAAATAAAACCCTTACATATACCTATTATACCATTTTGTTGTTTTACCTCAAATAGGTGGACTTTGAAACTGTCCTTGGAAAAAAACATACCTCAAATAACTGAGTTATTTATTGCTGTATAACAAACCACCCCACAGCTTAGTTACTGAATAAACAACAATAGTTTATTCTGGTCACAAATATCAATTTGGGCAGGGCTCAACAGGGACAATTATCTCTGCACTACATGATGCCAGCTGGCACAGCTAAAATAGGTGCTAGAGGATCCATTTCCAAGATGGCTCATTCCCACATCTAGCAAGTCAGTGCTGGCTTTCATCTGGGAGCTCAGCTCACATTGCAGGCCCTGGTTCCTCTCTGTGCAGCGCTCAGGCTTCCTCCGAGCATGGTGGCCAGGTCCCAAGAGCAAGCAAGAACCAAGCAGAAGTTGTATAATTTTTTGGACTTAGATAAGGAAGCAAAATAGCATGACCTCTGCCAGAGTCACAACCCCTCCCAGACTTGCAGGAAGGAATCCTCAACCCTACCTCTCAATGGGAGCTGTGTCAACATCACATTGGAAAAAGAGCGCATGGGGTAGGAGATGTTATGGTAGATATATTTTTGGAAAATGCTATTTGTCCCAGTATTCATACAATAAAGATGATATAAACTCCAAACAATTCAAAGAATTCAACAGAAATGGGACAACACCAATAAAGATTATAATAACGATGTTCTTTAAAAAGAATGTGCTTCTTTACTACATTTACTTTTTTGTGTTACTAGAAGTAACATATTTATATAAAACAATAAGAGTAGGTTTAATAAAAATAAGTTTGAAAGTTGATACTATAATCCCATTTGTTTATTTTTTTCTTTTGTTTTCCTTGCCTGAGGAGATACATCAGAAAAAAAAAAACATTGCTATGAACAATTGATGCAGACACCAGCCCACCAGCCAGTAGTGTCCGCATCATTATGGATGAAATAAAACATTTACACAGACTACTGAGTCTGGTGGAGGAAAAAGGACAGCATGGCTTGTCTCTCAAGGGGAGCAAAAGCCCGTGGCCTCCGCCATGACAGGCCTTTACTGGGTTTCTGGTGACATTACAGGATGGCCCTCGTTTACTATGCACAGGTTCGCTATAGGTGGTTACCTTTTACAGACAACAAAGGAGATGATGCTGCTAATGACATCACAGAAGGATATTTGCAAATGAAAAGGGAAAAGTTGTTGAATCAGTTACATTGGTCCTTGCAAGGTTTTGCATGGATTTTAGGAAGTTATAATAAGCACATGCTATCTCAATTCAGGGTGAGGGATTTTTAGCAAAAGCAAGACTCAAAGTGGCTTAGGCACATTGCAAACCTGATTTCCCAGGAGAGAACCTATCTGTGGGTGTGGGTCCTGTGCATCTCTAAGTGGGGGCTGGGCCCACGCCATGCAGCAGGGTCTCCCACAACAATGTCCAAGATGTTACTGCCTATGTTTTCTTCTAGGAATTTTATGGCTTTTAGCCTAACATTTAAGTCTTTAAAACACTGTATTTGTTATTGTGTGTGCCATAAGAAGGAGAACTAGTTTCATTTTTCTGCATGTATCTGTCCAATTTTCCTAACACCATTTATTGAATAAACTATCTTTAGCCCATTCTATGTGCTTGCTAGCTCTGTTGAATATTAATTGTCTCTAAAGGTGTGGGTTTATTTTTGGAGTCTCCGTTCCATTCCACTGATCCATGTATCTGTTTTTACACCAGTACCATGCAGTTTTGATTCCTATGGCCTTATAGTATAGTTTGATATTAGGTAGCATGATTTCTCCAACTTTCTTATTCTTTTTCAAGATCTGTTGCTTTATGGGGATTTTTGTGGTTCCATATAAATTTTTGAAATATTTGGTCCAGCTCTGTGAAATATGTCATTGGTATCTTCATAGAAGTTGCATTGAATCTATAGATCGCTTGGGTAATCTATGGACATTTTAATGGTGTTAATTCTTCTAATCCTTGAACACAGTATATGCTTCCACTCATTTGTGTCTCCTTCTATTTCTTTCTTCATTGTCATATAATTTTCTGAGTACAGGTCTTTAATGTCCTTGGTTAGACCTATTTCTAGGCATTTTATTCTTTCTGAAGAAGTTGTAAGTAGGATTGTTTTCCTAATTTCCATTTTGGATAGTTCTTTGTTGGCATATAAAAATGCAACTAATTTCTGGATTAATTTTGTATCCTGCTACTTTACTGAATTCATTTATAAGTTCTAATAGTTTCTTGGTAGAATCTTTAGGCTTCTCTATGTATAGTAATGTGTCATCAGCAAATAATGACAGTTTTACTTCTTCCTTTCCAATTTGGATGCCTTTTATTTCTTCTTTTTTATGATTGCTATGGCTAGGACTTCTAGTACTATGTTGAATAAGAGAGTTGAACATAAAAATAAACATTTTTTTCACACAGCAAAGGAAACCATCAACAAAATAAAAAGACAACCCACTGAATGGGAAACATATTTGCTGATACATTTGATAAGGGTTAATATCCAAAATTTATAAAGAACTTATAAAACTCAGCACCAAAAAATATAAATCAAATTTTAAAATGAGCAAAGGAACTGAATAAATACTTCTCTAAGAGGACATGTAGATGGGCAATAGACATACCAAAGGAAAAATGAAAATTAAAAGCACAATGAAGTATCACCTCATGCTGGTCAGAATAGCTATCACCAATGAATCAACAAAAAACAAGTGTTGGGGAGGATGTGACAAAAGGGGAACCTTTTTTCACTGTTGGTGGGACTGCAGGTTGGTGCAGCCACTGTGGAAAGCAGTGTGGAGATACCTCAAAAAATTAAAAACGGAATTGTATTATTACCCAGTGATTTCACATCTGGGAATTTATTTGAAAACCTGCAACATTAATTCAAAAGAACACAAGAACCTCTATGTTCATTGCAGTATTATTTATAGACACCAAGATATGGAAGCAGCCTAAGTGTCTATCAGTAGGATAAAATGACTATGGGACATTTATACAATGGAATACCAGTCAGTGGTAAAAAGGAAGAAAATTTTACCCTTTGCAACAGCATGGATGGACCTAGAGAACATTATCCTAAATGAAAAAAACCAGTCAGAAAAAGACAAATACTGTATGATTTCACTCATATGTGGAATCTAATGAACAAACTGAACTAATTAGCAAAATAGAGACAGACTCATAGATGAAGAGCAGATGACTGCTCAGGAGCAGGGAGTGGATGCAGGGTGGAGAGATCAAGCAAAATGGAGAAAGGGCTCATGGACATGGACAACAGTGTGGTGATTGTATGGTGGATGGCATAAGGAGGACAAATGGTAATGGAAAAAATATAATAAAAAACCCAAACTATCCTAAATTTGCCATATAACTTTAAAAAATTGTAAATATAATTAAAAATATATTTTTTCAAAGAAATATTCTCTTAAAAATACACCACCGAAAATATGCAATAAAAGTCACATTCCAATTATATACCACACCATAACAAGTAAATAGAACATTTGCATGGCTACAAAGGAGATTCATGGAAAAATAGTCACAACACTTCCTTCTACGACAGTTTTATTTTAGAAATTAGTTTTTACTATAAGAATCCAGCCATAAAATTATTGGAAAAAAGGATCATATACGTGTGTGTGTCTATCATATATATATATATATATGTAGATACTATATGTATATATGAGATATTTCTTTATAAGATGGTGAAAATCATCACACATGTGATAACACAATACAACTGCTTATTCTAGTATAGTCTTCCACTGGATAACAAGACTATAAATTTATAGATAACACTACCCTTTATTTTAGAAAATGTCTGCAAACATTTTTTTCAGGCAGATTACCCTTGATGACATTGTGGTATCTGCCAATATTAAGCCACCATGTTACAAAGCAAAATAATTCCCAGGTTCCTAAATGACTCTCCCTAAACTATTGAGCTCAGACCTAAAATCAATCTCTCCCTCCCTCTTTTCCTTTCTCTATAAAAATCAGTGGAAACAAGTCTTCAAGTGTGAATTAAAAACAAAATGTAAAATAATAATAATTATCATGACTACAAAGCAAGCTCAGATTGAGAGACTGTTTGATTTTTTCACAATGTTATCTTTAAAACCAAAGTGATGGTAATGTTAGGCAACATTCCAGAGAGAACTGCTCATATAATACTTCCTAATGTGTATACTGTATAGTATTTACATAGTGCATAGTTATTTGGAATTATACATGTATCAGTAAGCATATATGTATAAACTATAAATACAAATAAATATTCATGATGTTTGATAAAAAAAGAAAAATATATATAATTCTAGTGTGTGGTAGACCCTTTTGCGTGGCGTGGGCCCAGCTCCCACTCAGAGATGCATAGGACCCACGCCCACAGATAGGTTTTTTCATGGGTAATCAGATCTGCAATATACTTAGGCTGTTTGGAGAGTGTGCTGCTTTGCTGAAAACCCCTCACTCTGCAGGTACCTTGCAGGCCCAGTGTAAATGCCTGCCTATTCATTTGCTAATGTCCTTGTTCTGTGATGTAATGAGGGGCATTGACTCCTTTGTTGTAACTGGGATAGGAAGAACCATCTTGGAATGTAAGGGGATGATTATTAGAATAAAGGCCTGTGATGGTGGAGGCCTGGCTTTGGCTCCTCTTGAGAGAAAAGCCTGTGGGTTATCCTTATTCCTCCACCAGACTCGGTAGTCTGTGTGCATGTTTTAATTCATCCATAATGACATGGACACTGCTGGTTCAGTGTCCACATTACTAGTGGATGCGCAGCCAAAAAAATATGAAAAAGTAAGTATGCACATTTGTGTGTATATTGTTATCCTTTATAAACATAACTTTATAATAAGCAGATTGGGAGATGTGAGAGTAACCACTACTTTAGGATTAAAATGCCCTCTAGTAAACTTAATTATCCTAATGAATTGGAAGTTGAATGTGAATAACCTCCAGGATACATAAGTCACTTTCATGAGGTCCCAGGTGAACCATCACTTATGTGCAATCAAATACATTTTGCAGAGCAATGGCAAAAACTTCAGAGCAGTCAAACTAAAGTACTAAATATGATGAACTCTCGACTTCAATTACATTTTCCCCTTTGATAATATGGGGATAATTATACTCCATACACATAAAGTTTTTTATGTGTTTATTTCATTTATTCACTTTTTCCACATACAATTTTCTCTCTAAAAGTGAGCAGTGACAATATGTCTTAGATGCTGTGGATACTTCAGTACCAAGCTCCCCCCATCTTTGACACAGAGTAAGTGTTCCTCTTGTTACAGAACACAGAGGCCACAGGGGTCAAGGTTTGTTATGTCTGCCACCTTATGGAAGGATGTCTCTCAAAGCCAGAGATTCGTGAAAAGGAAAGGAAATGTTTACTTACTGCTATACAGAGTTAAAGTAGTGACCTAACATCTTCATTAAAATATCAAAGTTCTTTAGGATACCCACAGATGCCCACAGTGCTTCTTTCTCACCCTGCCCCTAATTCAGGGTACCATGACTCAGGAAATGAAGCAAACAGCTGTCAGGATTCAGGGTCCTGATACCATCAGCTGTGTTGTCATCCAGGCAGGATCTCTGATTAGTCCAAAGCCATGTGGCACCTTCTCATGGCCTACTGGCAAGAGTTCTTTCATCTTCTTCCCGGCAAAGTTTCTCCTGCTTCCCAGGCTACGCAGCCAAAGGGAGAACCCCAAAGCTGTGTGGTCCTCTTCTACCAAAGTTGCAGGGAACGGGTTTCCACTCTGGCAAAACCTCGTTGCTCTCCCCTCAAAGCTTTTAGAGGGTCTCCACTCTGCCAAAGCCATGTGGCTTCCCCTTCACCTAATTTGCCGGGAGGGGGTCACCACTCCAGCAAAGTCGAGTGGCAATTCTCTGCTAAAGCCACATGGTGATTCTCCCCGACAGGGCTCCACTCTGGCAGAAGCTCTTAGCTCTTTCCCCAGTGGCTGCCATGCCTGGGTTTTAATCCCCACACCAATCTTCCTCTGCAACCCCATTTCCGACTCCTCCTACAATCGGCTACACTTGCCAGCACTCCTGTATCCTTCCAGCTTTACTGGGCTGCCATAATGAGTCTGGGCAGGTGTGGCCTCATGGCTTGGAGCCAATCGTCTCCAAGCTCTCACGCAGGCACTGCAAACAGGGGGAGTTGCCTTCCAGTTCCATCTTGGGTGGAAGTCACTCCCTTCTCCCTGGCTCAAAGCATGGGCACAGCTGTTTAACATATCTATGAAACCAGTTAAAGGTTATAGATTTGTTAAATGACCGTTCTGGAGGTTATCTGCAAAACTGTTGCCATGCAAAATAACTCAATGGCCCTGCTCCATTTGTCCCTTCCCCCAACTCATACATGAAGGGGAAGGGGTGAGGACATCTTATATGTCTTTCTAATATTTCCTGGACACCCTGAGTTCTGGGCCCCATTCCAAATCTTTTTGGGGGCCCCCCTCTTGGCTGCACCCTGTTACACTCTGGGTATGTGTAATAACTTGCTGAGAGATATTCAGGCACACACAGTCTTAAAGGCATTGATTTGGAGATATCCGCTTCTGCTTTCATTCTCTTCTAAAAGTAATTCTTCTGGGAACACATCTGATTTGGTGTTTTTTCATCTCACCTTCATAAGTCTCTATTTTCCACATTGTAAACAAAAGGTACATTTCTCACACATTTCTTAATATTAATAGGGTGCACTGCCCAAGGGTGTAAAACACTCAGGATGCCAAAAAATAACAGTTTGAAATATTGGCATCAGTGGTGAGAAATTTAATGACTCTAATAATGGGGGAACAAATTACTTTGTGAAACAGAAGTTTTCCAGTTGTTTTCAAGAAAATTAGAGAACACCAAATTGTCAGCTGGTAAATTATTAAAAGTAGTTTTTAAGGACAGAAAAGTGTGATTTTTGTTACATATGTAATTCATTTGGGGGCCAAAATAATTGAGTTACATTGCTTTAACAAAATTCCTTCAAATCACACCTACTTTTGTCATGGAGATAAACCTTTTCAGGACTCACATCTATAAATCTAAAACAAAATATAGTAAAATAATTCATAGTGAAATATTCTAGCATGATATATAAATGAATTGAAAGAAAATCAATCTATAATTAAAATATATCTAAATAATTTATTTATAATAATTGCTTATTTAAATTAACTATAAAAGTATTAATGCTAATTATATATTGGTAATACTTATAAAATTAAGCTAATCTAAAGAGTAACTTTAACATGGAGAGAATTATAAAAGGAAAATGATTTGTTGCAAAAATGTGTAACAGATATTAGGGCAAAATTGTGTGAGTTAAATAGCATGAAAAAATAGCTGAAATCTTAGGAATCATATGCCTTTGATGAATGAAATGAATCCCAGGATGGATCATTACATCTCTGTTTATTTCTTGCTGTCACAAAATTTCTCTTAGTTTTAAGCCAAAACTATTGCTTACTAATCTTAATTCCTTTTATAATGAACTAAAAGAGTTGTGCATTCATTCTACATGTGATTGTCTACAATCAAAGACAGTTAGAGTACTCCTTGACTATTTGCTTTTCTACATGTAACAGACTGAGCTTTGTCAACCACTTCAGTGATACGATTTGAAGGCTACATATTTTCATAATGCGAGCTTCACTCCCAAAATGTCCTACTTTTCCCTCTTCAAGTGCTGTCTTCCACTAGGTTTTCACAAGATGAAGAGAGAGTGATCCTTCTTTTCTTACTCATCTTATAAAGTCACTAATCTCATCAGGAGAAACCTACTCTCATGACCTAATTCGAACTCAATTACCTTCCAATGGCCCCACCTCCCACTGGATGTTAGGGCTTCAATATCTGAAGGGATACAATTCAATCCATAGCAACTTATAAATTGATAGTGTCTGGACACTAATCAAAGAGTAAATAGCAAAGTGGAAAAAGAAACATGTTCTTCTAGGATATAAGTTCCAGTAAGCTCGTTAAAAACTTTGAAAACCATGTGTATTATCATGTAGATTTCTGTCTGGGGAATAATCACCCCTATGGTTACAGTTTATTGCTTTGCAGACCATTAACAAGTTTTGTCATTAAACTAAGATTCTTATTTTAACATTCACCTTTTAAGTTGCTTGTAAATATCCTGCTCTTCAATTTTTTAAAATTAGACTTGCTGTCTTACTGGTTCCATCATTAATGGGTTGAATGAAACCTTTATCACACACTCATTTTATATTTTTATGAGAATTATGTTTTTAAATTTAAAAAATTACACATGACAACATGAAATTTAGATATATTGTTTAAACTATGATACTGAGATCATTTTATTTGTGATCGCCTGAATGCAGTTTCATTTTTCCAGGTCAGGTAGAAAACATTGGTTAAAGACAGGCTTTCTGCTATAAAATGCAATATTATTCTCCTATATGTGTACAGAAAAGAATGTAAATTTCTTATTCCAAGACATAAACAATTAATAACTATAAAACTGAGAATATACTTTCCAGTAGGCTATGGCCAAATTTTTAGAGATGTTGTAGATATTTCAGTTGAAATAATGATCTGGTCTATATGAATGTCATCTATCTTCATTTTTATTATATTTACCATAATCATTATAATTTTATTTATTCTTTATAGTCATTTAACAAAATGTGTAACAGAAAAAAATAAGTTCAACCAATATTAATTTAAAATGTAACTAGAAATTAAATAACTTAAAAAGGAAAATAAAGGTCCAAAATTTTTAATAAAACCAGTAAGGGCTAATTTTTCCAATTTTAGGAATATAAGGCATTTTTCCACATAGTGTCTTGTTTTAACCCTCAAAACTACTCCAGAACTATGATTAGAGGAGTGTAATGTGCTTCTCTGAGAAACAAATAAGCTGAGATTTAGCCGCACTGACATAGCAAATAAGACTTAGTTCCAGAAATTTCAATTTCAGTTCCCAGAATTTTCATTTTAAGTAGTATGATTAAGAACTCCATTGTTACACTGAAAATAAATGTTGGATGACTACCTAAGATTTGTGAACAGCCTAGGAAAATGGACATTTTATTTTACTTTATTGGCTGTTTGAAGTCTGATGGTCAAATTTCTCCAAAAAAGTATGGAGATCCAACTAGCTGATAATTAGTTAAGACTCTTATAGGATAAATGATCATGTTAGACTGGATTAAAATATTGCTAAGAATTATTGAGAAAATATCTTAAAATCAGATATAAATAGAGGACTTTTGCAACTATGGCAACAGGTGTGGATTATAGAATTTAAGTATTGGAACTATCTTGAAGATTAAGTGCCTATAAGGCCTTTATTTAACCAGTCTTTAAAATAAAGTCTGGTTAAATAAAGGCCTTTATTTTGTAAAATAAAGTCTGGTTTATAACAATATTGCTCTGTCATTGAGATAGACATACAATTACTTCAACCAAATGTGAAGAAATTGTACTAACTATAATTATCTTTAGTGGCTTCCTATAAAATACAATAAAAAACACATACTGCATTATGCATTTCTTTAGTCTAGTAAACTGTTTTTTTTTTTCCTCCTCAGGGTATGATTTCTGTACCTTCTTATTGCTATTGATATTTGTTTTTTTGTGCATTATTGAAGATATATTATAAACTTACAATGCTTACCATCTTGGTTATTTTCTAGGTAGAGTTATACGTTTTCTTTAAAAATATTAAGACTCAGGACCTTTGAGGGCTAATTTTTCTCAAGCACCTGCACTAAATGTATTTTGAATTAATTTCTAAGGCAGTCACAATCATACTTTCACCATTAGTACCGTGTATCATAAAGTGTATGGGTCCTATTCTCAGGGCAATTTAAAGGTGTTATGTCCTGTATGTGTCACAGATGTCCTCTTGATATTAAATTTAATAAATTGTGATTCTGTATTTCATTTCAAATGATTTTTAACTTTTTTCTATTTCAATAAAGGTTACAACAATTTATAACTTAGACAAATAAAATGATATTGAAAGTAAAGTGAAGGGAAAATGATACAAACTAGGGATAAAAGTCACACCACAGACAATATTCCAATTCATCAGAAAATTCAATTCGAGAAGTGATAATCCAATATACCTATTCTAATTATATTACAAGTGTGCAGAGGTATATCATTAATAATTTAAAATACTCTAGTAAAAATAAGTGAAGATGGAATGCCTCATCACAAAAGGAAATAATGAGACTAGATAAAAATGCTAGCATATCACTGCAGGTAATAAAATATAAATCCATTCCACTGAGCTCTTTAGAAACAGTGACTCATTGGTCTGCATGGGCTTATTGTCTTCATAAAGTAATGATATTCTACTTTCATTAAAATCGTCATTTAATGTAATAAAACTTAGCTTAGTGTGCCACACCCATACTTAATCACTTAGTATAATGTGACCAGTTGGGTTTATAATAAATAAAGTAAGAATGTCTAATTGTGGTTACTGCGCTGACAAAGCACAAAGCCTTACTGAATTAAGCAACACAAACATAGTGGCGATTTGTATGTGCTCAGGAACAATCTGACAGGGAAAAGAAGATGAGTTTTTAAGTTGAGCATGAGTTCTGCAGATTGCTATGACTGAAAATTCATTAAAGTTTCCTGGCATCACTTTCATAATCTGTGTGTTTATTACTTCATTTCTTCATTCAGTATTTATTAATCCTTTCATACACCAGGAAATATGCAATTTTTTCTCTTCAAGAAACTTATCCAGGGACATTGCTCTGAAAACATATTTAGAATAATATAAGCATCACTATAGAAATATTCACATACTCTTTCATTTATTCATTTATCTAGAAAGATTTTCAACTTTTTTTCATCTCATGGCACACATAATCACTAAAATTCTGTGGCACACCAAAAATATTGTTTTGAAAATTGCTAATCTAAAACATATTTATTGAGCATCTATTACATGGTGCAGATATTTCTTTGTGCTTGGAAAAAAAGGAAATAAATCTCCCTGACTAGTGTGGCTCACTTGGTTGGATGTTGTTGGGCAAAGTGATAGGTTGCTGGTTCAGTTCCCAGTCAGGGCACATGCTCGGGTTGTGGGCCCAGTCTCTAGTTGGGGCACATATGAGAGGCAAACAATTAATGTTTCTCTCACAGATCAGTGTTTCTCTATCTCTTTTTATCCCTCCCTTCCCTTATCTCTAAAAAATAATAATAATTTTTAAAAATAAATCTGTGCTCATAATTCCTGACTTAGTGAAAAAGATAGACAATAAAGAAACAAACCCAAGGTCTGTTGAGAAAGTATCCAGCTATGTTGTAAGAAAAATAGGGACATTTATTGAAGAAGATACAACATACAAGAAATACTGTACATAGGACAGTGCTGCTTCAGTTCCTTCAAAATAAGCATCTTGGGACCACACACAGTTCTACCAACTGCTATTAGCTGCCCCACTGTATTTTCCTGAATCTCATCAGTGGTCTGAAATCTCTTCTCTTTCAAAGTGACTTTAGTTTTGAGAAAAGTCAGAAGTCACAGGGCACCAAATCTGAGCTGTAGGGAGGCTGAGTCACCTGGGTGGTTTGACTTTTTGCCAAAAATCTCTGCATAAGATGTCATGCATGAGTGGGTGCATTGTCATGATGAAGCTGCCAATCACCAGTTGCCCACAGCTAAAGCCTTCTGAATCATCTGAATAGTCTCCCCAGAGTAATGTTCAAGCTTAATGCAAAATTAGATGCAGATCTGTTGCTTTACTCACTCAGTCATTTTGAATGTGACAGCCACATGTACACATGCTCACTCAGTGGTGTCTACCACCCCCACTGTCTAGTAGAGTGAAGTTGTCATTGTTCATGCATGCGCATTCCAGTCCACTCTCCCTGGCTACCATGTTGTCACACAGACAGTTCTTGTTATATTAACAATGGCTGAACTTTTTCTGGACAGACCTTGTCATATATTAGATATGTATCTATTCAAACAAGTTAAGCAGAGTATAACCCCTCAATCCAATATTAAACCTTCCAGAGCAGGATTTAAAGGGTAGTTATAAAAATACATTATTTTTGAAACAAATATTATATGTTAAGAGAATAAATATTTTATGTGATATATGCATGTGTGTGTTATGGAGAACAATAAAACAGAAAAAAATGCCCCCAAAAGGAGGAAATAAAGTGTGAGGAAAGGCCTCTGAAGTAGAATAGCATTTGAGCTATTGCAAGAGTGAAAGAAGGAGGAAGACATGTGCATCTCTAGGGAAATGCACATAGCATTTGGAATTGCCAGTGTAAAGATCTTGAGGCAGGAATGTATCTGAGTGTAGCAGAAACAACAGAGGTTAGTATGGGTAATGCAAAGTGAGAAAGAAGGGAGTAGGCGTGATACTTATCTAAAGGTGTGAGGCTTTATTACCCACCTGTTTTCTGTCAGAACAGAGTAGTTTCCCTGCCTCCTTGTAGATGTCATCTTGTAATCGATTTTGAGCCAACCGAATGCAAGTGAAGGCATTATCTGTACTCACAGATGTTGCTCTAAAATACTTCCCCTCAAGAACACCTATAAGCCCCTAAAGCAGAGAAATTTACAACCTTGAGAAGCCTCATGCTTGAACATTCAAGAGCATAAGACAGCATTAGCTTAGTCACTAATCAGTACCTGGAAGAGAAGCTCTCATCAGAGCTATTCATTTTCAAATTTAAAGAAAGAAATCACACTTTCTTAAGTCATGAAATTTATGATATCTCTGTTAGAGCAGCTACTGTTGCCATAGCTAATGTGGAAATGGTCAATAACAGGATTATAATTGCTTAGGAAATACAGGCCACTGTAAAGATCAGGCTTTTTAATCTGAACAAGATGGGATATTAACAGAGTTTTGAACATTATCTGTCTTATTTTTAAGAGATATCAACTAGTTTTTCTCTATTAACCATTATTTCACAGTTTGAATGAGTCATATCCTTCTCAAAATTTAAACCCTGACTGTCCTACCCTTGTTTCTGATCCCCATTGTCCTTTAAATTTCTTTTCCACAGTACCTTGTCATCTTCCAATATATTTTTTATTTGTATTATCTGTTTCCCTTGACCAGAGTACAATCCTCACAAAAGTAAAGATCTTTGCCTATCTCCTTCACTGATGTATTTCAGTCACCTAAATCAATTCCTTACACATAGAGCCTCCTCAAGAACACTGGGAAAACTTTGTTAAATGTAACTGGTTTTACATGATAGTCATTGAACATATTTTTGAAAGACTTAATAAATAAATATTTAAACAGGTTACTTGTAGTAAAAAACAAAAAGTTTAACAAATTTAGTTATTCCTAGAGGCTGTTATAATTACAAGTATTAGATAATGCAAGAAAACCTTTTAAAGATAATTTTTTAAAAACAGTACAGCGCTCTGGTTGGTGCAGCTCAGGGGATTGAGCATGGGCCTGTGAACCAAAGCATCACTGGTTCAATTCCCAGTCAGGGCACATGCCTGGGTTGCAGGCCAGGTCCCCAGTTGGGGGGGCGGTTGCGAGAGGCAACCACATATTGATGTTTCTCTCCCTCTCTTTCTCCTTCCTTTCCCCTCTCTCTAAATAAATAAAATCTTTTTAAAAAGTTCAAAAAAGTAACTGGTTTTATTTTAAAAAATTGTAACAGCTTTTCTAAAATAAACTGTATACCAAACCAAAACCAAAACAACAACAAATGCTCCCTCATACAAATTGCTATAATTCTGTGCCTTATATAAATATACTAAAACTTGATGAAGATGGTAGAAAAACCTATAAAATATATTTATGAATTTTTATTATGTGGTTTCACTCTTTAGATCTATAGTGACCTAATTCTTAGACACAAAAATGTTATACATCACAATGCATGAGAAATCAGACCATAAAAATTTACCTCTCCTTTCTATACTATTTTTTGTTTCAGTTTTACTGAGAAATAATTGACATACATCACTGTGTAACTTTAAGGTATACAGCACGATGGTTTGATTTATATATTGTGAAATGATTACCACAGTAGATTCAGCTAGCATCCATCTTCTCATACACATGCAATAAAAAGAATAAAGGAAAAAAGTGTTTTTCTCTTGTAATAAGAACTGTTAGAATTTACTCTAACAACTTGCCTATATATCATACCATGGTTCTAGCTATACTCATCCAGTTGTGCATTATAGCACATATTTACCTTATAACTGGAAGTTTGTATTGTTTGACCACCTTCCTTCAATGCCTCTTCTCCCAACACCCTGAGACCACTATTTCTTAAAATAATTGCTTCATGCCTGTGTTTAAAGGGGAAAAAATCATATTAAAGTACTATTGCAATTTATGACATTTATTTCAGATCCCTACAATGTGTAATTTTTGAAAATCACATATCACAAAAACTTAAAATATGTATGCTACATTTTTTTTTAATTTAGAGTAAGAGCCTGAAAAGAAAACTTGTAGTTTCCAAAAGATTTCCTTTAGTTGAAGAGGGAAACACTCTGTGAAGAAAGAAGAGGAGAATGATGAGGAGGAATTTACTATCTGCACTTGCAGTAGAATTCCTAAAGAATTATCCAAGCATTTGGAAGATTTTCAAAAACAGAAAAAAAAATCTCTTAATAATACCTACAACTTTTACTGTCCATAGTTTTAAAAATGCCAGGATGTCCACATTTTTGTCCTTTATCTATATAAGTTCATTCTCACCACCCCTGACACAGGTAGGGCAGCTTGTGATTTCCCTTGAGAAAAACAGCAAATGGAGACAGAGACCTAGAATAATTTAATCTATATTTCAGACCACACTTATAGCAAGATGGGAGCCCACATCTTTTGGCTGCCAATATGTTGTCCTTTATCGTTCTCCATGTGCCTAACTTCTGTGCTGGAAGAGGCTAAGAAATTGGATGTGAAACATGTAAACAAACTAAAAATCCATGTGTATAAGAGATATTTGTGGTAATGCTTATTTGAAAAAAAATAAAAGAAAGAAAAAAACTGAAAATGCAAGAGTTTGAAATAAACATTGTTAAGGCCAAGAGAATAATATGAAATCTAATGGCAGAACCAGATGGCATAATCACTGATATAATTAATGTAGAAGAATAACCTTTTTTAGCTTTAATATCTAATCACAATCTGTGACAGTCAAACTTAAAACATATAAATCTGGAACACTATAATTAGTCATAATTTTAAAATAGAAGAAATTCATGAAAGGTCTAGATAATTTTTATAGTATTTTCTTTTAAATTAGGTAACTGATTTTCTTTGTCATGTAGGAAAAATATAAACCTATTCTTGTGTGTATCATAAGACAGCCTAGAAAGCTCAGATAGATAAACATAAAGGGAAAAATATTTGATTGTTGATCTCAAATTTATTATTTTGAGAGGTAATCTATAACTCATCAAAAATGTATATTTTAGTTATACTTGGAAACCATATTTTTTCCATAATATTTTTCTAAGGATTTATTCAGCAAAAGTTTTTATGGCTCTCAAAAAGAAAAGACAATAGGGTTTCCACATACTCAGCTGCAGAAGTGTTTAACTTGAAATGAATTTTGGATTTAGGAACCTACAGAACTGAATTCAACTTCTGACTCCATCATGGGCTAGCAGCCAGCCCTTTGCCTCCAACCAGCCAGTCACTTAACTTCTGAAGGCAAGTCTCCCCACTGAGAAAATCAAATAAGTGCTATTAATTACCTTCTCTTGTAAAGATCGACTCGACTAACATAATGGGTAGGAAAGGCCTGAGATACAATAAATTTTCAATAAATGTTAACTGTTATAATTAAAATAAATCTGACATATTGAGCCAAATTATTTGGTCACAGTTTATGCTTTTCACAAAAATAGGGAAGAAGCAATGACATTTTAGATGACATTATTTAAAGGGTTTGAATTTGACGTGCCAGTGACGTGCGGGACAGTCTTTGGTATAAGTGAGGAACAAAATTATTTAGACTTGTAGACCATTAAAAAGATTACACTGTAATCTCATCAGTGTTCCCCAACCAAAAGTGGGCATTAAAACTGACAAGTAGAAAAAAAAGGGAACCATTATGAAATCAAAACTAATTTACAATTCATTTTATACTGTTATTTGCACATTTAAAATTTCAAAAATGTCATTACTACAAAATTATTATGGCTTAGGGATTTCAGTCTGTACAACTGAAAAATTATTTGCAAAGTGCTTAAAATAGTGCCTGGCACACAGTAGGAGAGGGAGAGAAAGGAGTCACTTTTCATACATACAGACATCCATTGCATGAATTGGTTATCTAGCTGCAGAGAGTGATGAGTAGATAGGTAATGACATACATTTTTTTCTTTAATGGGGATCTTCACAAAAATAGAAGAGCCTGAATTGAGAGTTTTCTGTTAAAGCATCTATAACAAAACACTAATCTTTTCTGAGGCATTTTCTAATTCTGCTTTTTTCCCCCCTAGAAAATTCAAATACAAAGTTTCTTTTCAAAATAACAAGTTTCTATTTTTTGATTTGTAAATGGAGGAACAGACCAATCACATTATTGAAAAGCAATGATTTTACATGATAAAATAAATTTATATGTTAGAAAAGTTAATTAAAATGTGCCACTTTTCTGATTCCTCCATGGAATAAAAATTAAAAATCAGTGATCTGGACCAGCCTTTTTAAGAATGAAGTTATAATGCAAGTATTGAAATTAGCCAGGAAAGCTTTTCACTGTTCTTTTGCCCTCCTATGAAGTACTATTTTCTCTTCAATCTATATTATCTTTTTAAATATTTTTGTATAAAAGAAGTTAAATATTTAGTATAATTTTCCAACTTAAATAACACGGACAAAATTTTTAATGCTCAGAAGAAAAAAGAATTGTGCTGACATCTATGAATGTCAGCTTTTTAAAAACTTTTTCCTAACAAATGGCATTAGAATTCATCTATCTTTCATTATCATTGTTTCATAAGGAACAAGACATTTTAGCATGTAGTAGGAAGAACATAATCCCTGAATAAACTAAAAGTTCATGAAAAATTCACCAGAGAATATTTTCATTTTTCTCATTCTGCATGGAGCTGTCGACTAGCTTTTGAGAATGGTTCAATCAACTTTTCCTGTGTTTAAATCCGTAGCATAAAAGAATGTCTATCCTAGAAAGCACAGAATCTCCATAAATGTATATTAAAAGAATGTATATGAGCATAGAATACCAACCTATGAAGAACTATTATCGAGATTCCAATATTACACTTATCTGAAAACTACCATCCAGAAGTTCTTTTATCATTTTATCTTTCTACAACAAAATCTGATATCCACACTCGTTCACCCTACATGTCTTCCTGTTTCAATGAGTGATTTGACCTTTATACTGGAAGGCCAACATCTACACTAGTCCTAGGAAATGATCTCCTGTCTCCTTCTGAACTACAATTGGCTACCTGTCTTCTGCAACATCATTTTCTGTTGTATCGTTCCTATCATTAAATGAAATGGTCTAGAGTTTTTTCTCTTAACAAAACGAAACAACTCACTTTATATATTCCACAGTCCTTCAAGACACAGCTCTTCTGCCAGCAAGACTTTGCTGCAAAGCTCTTTCCAGTTTCTACCTCTTTCCACATGTAAACTTTCTGATGGCCTTTTTTTTTTTAATTAGAATAAATCTCAGTTCATTTACTGAAACCTTAACCCATGGAATCTGATGCTACTTCTGTGTACTTATTGTTATAATTGGGTTGAATTGTAGAACACCCAGCTGGTGTCCCAAGACTTGCTTGGATATGTGGGGTGCCACTACCCCTACACACACATTGAGGTTGGGTTCAGGAACACAAAATAAAGTGGTAATTTATAATATTTCTCCTTTTTGAGATCAAAGTTATAGCAGTATCTATTTATGGTCTCTTGAGAACTCTTTCATCACAGACACATGCACAAGCTCTGTGGTTGGCAGATGCTAAGATAATCTGCAATGATTCTTGTCTGTGGGTATTGAGAGTGGGATATACCTAGTAATCTGCTTCTACCCAATAGAATACAGCAAAAATAAAGAGTCATAACTTTCATGATTAGGTTACAAAAGAGGGTGATTTCTCAATGCTCAGAGACCTCATTACTCTTATGGAGTGCATGTTTTATTAAGTTAAACTGCTGTGTTGGAGAGCTAAGGGAGAGGCTGTCATAGAAAGGCACTGAGTTGACCTCTTGCCAAAAGCAGGTGCATAACTGAATCTTGCTATATGAGCTTGATGACAGACCCCTTTCCAATTGAGCCTTGAGATGACCCCTACAGCAGCCTGTGAGAACTCCTGAGGTGGGAACTTAGCTAGGCTGTGCCTGGATTCCTAGCACAAAACACTGAATCAATAAATACATGGTGTTTTGAGCCACTAAGTTTGGGGATAATTTATTGTACAATAGATAACTAAGGCAGTCTCACTTACATTCAGATTCTATCTTAAAATATACTTAGGTTTTCCATCTTTATTTTTTGGACCTCTCTCTATTATAAGTTATTGAGTATTTTAATTTTTTATTTTAAATCAATGTTTTCTTCATTTTGTCTAGTGATATTATAGCCACTCTATATTTAATAACACAATTATGTGAACAACCTTCAAGTTACTGCAATGTGAATTAAATATTATTGATAATCGAATGCTTTATGCATATCTATTGCTATGTTTTTGTAATTGTAGGAATAGGTATTTATACATTAGATTAGGGAACTGAGAGGACTGGCACACATTTTAGTGAAATATTGATTGAACTGGAAGAAAAGCTTAGCATAAATAAATTGGAACTTCTCAAGAGTTGGGAGAGCGTGTCAAAAATGATTTTCCCTGACCACTTATTTTCTGTTTCTGTAAGACCATGCAGACAGATATTTTGAAATTTGAAATGATCACATCCAGTTTTAAAGAATTAGTAAAATTTAAGTGAAAATTAGCATATGGCTTCAAATTCCCATCAATCAGTTACTCTAGAAAAATACGGAATTTATTCTTTGTTAGAATTTGAAGTTTAAGTATATTACAGCTTTTGCTGTGTCCCTAGCACATAGTAGGCATTCAAAAACTGTGGGGGTTTAAATTTAGAAAGTGTTGTTTGCACTTCTACTAAAATCTAGTTGAGTAACAAGCAGTGTGATTTTGTAACTTTTCTCTTAATTTAATAACATTTATATTAAAATATATTTATTAGTGTAAGGATTTGCTTTATATCTATCCTTCTTACTAGATACACAATAATAAAGACCATCAATTTTTTAAATACCATACACATTTTACTAAAAGTAAGGTGCACACAAAATATGTATTTAATATATATTCAATTTAAAAGCCAATAGTTAAATTCACATTTTCTAACATTTATTCTAATATCATAAATGATTATCTCTCATCACTCAAAAAACTGTTACCATTTCAAAACCATAAAAAAAAACTTA
Organism: Anoura caudifer; assembly: GCA_004027475.1. Taxonomy (NCBI): domain Eukaryota; kingdom Metazoa; phylum Chordata; class Mammalia; order Chiroptera; family Phyllostomidae; genus Anoura; species Anoura caudifer. The sequence goes on from PVKU01009310.1 coordinate 28,007, forward strand.
CTGTACTTTACCTTCTCTGCATTTAACACAATACAAAACAGGAACTTAATTCGTATCTGTGTAAGTAAATTAAATCCATTAATCATTAAGAACCTATTTCTAGTTATTGGATTTGTGTCAGATAATTTTTGTAAATAACAGCAAAATAAACTATTTAATTGTTGTTCATTTGCCACAAAATTAGTTATATAGACTAAAGGTAGCAGAAGAACTACAATGTTGTGGTACAATGGGTTGCAGATGATTCGCCTCCCAAAGCTTCATTGTATACATTATTGACTTCCTATCACATAAAAGAAATATAGGTCTCTCTACTCTGATGATAAGTTTTGTGGTCTTGTCATGGCCTCTAATTTTACCTTCAATTAAATAGTCAAAAGAGCAATTAGATTTAAGGGATTTCTTTCCTGATTAGAGCACTTGGCTCCATCTATCCTTTCACTGGGAGCATTGATACAGTCTTAGATTACTTGAAAAAATTGATAATGAATTATGCTCCTTGAGGCTGTGGTTAATTAAATTGGCTACCCTTTTGTCTTCAGCGTGGGCAGCTGGGGCACAAGACTACAGAGGACTAATGAATCCTACTTAAGGTAAGTCCTCAAGGGATTTGAATTCCTGCTGTCAGGCAGGAATATGATTCAGATCACAAAGTTCTCCAATCTACTAAGTAGGTCAAACTCTCTAAGGGAGAATATAAAGCAATTTGGGGTCTGTTGAAATCTGAAACTATAAATTTCATCAGTTATTGTATTCAATAAACCTTTTTCTAAAATAATGCATTAGGGAGAATCTATTAGAAAATCCTTTATATTTAATAGGAAAACATTTGGATCAGAGAACAGTTCTGTTAGAAGCCACGTGTCTCAGAACTCAAGGACTTTCAGGAACTGACATATGTCTAAACAGATCACAAGATTTATATTAAAAATTTTAAAGAACTAGTCAGGTGATTGAAAATGCCATATGTGGTAGCAAATTACATTTTATTGTACATTTTAAAATGCAATCTATCTGTGTCTATTAATTTGGTTTGAAAGATAAATAAATATGTTGTGGATTTCTCATCTTTTCACTTGCATTTTGTTTATAATTTCCAGCATTATTCTATGTAAATCATAAGAACACACATAGATACTTCCACATGTATTATTCACTGCCATGAGAAATGTATTAAACTGCGCTAATACAGGTCAAGCCAGAAATAAGAAATTCACAGTAATAATATTAATATTCAATAATAATAATGAGTTATTACATACTTGAAAGAGAAGACTAACAATCATTTTCATTGATTAGTTTAGTAAATATTTACAAAATTATAAATAGTGGTTATCATTTTAAAAATAAAGCAACTGAGGCAGAGAATAAGGAATTTGCTGAAGGTTATGTAGCTAATCCACAGTGAAGCAAGATTTCAAACCTATCCTAACATCAGAGGCCACAGTCTTATAGAAAAAGAAATATTGCCTTCTTTTGGGTATAAACTGAAGTTTTGTAGAATGATATATTTCAGATATGGTGGCATGTTTTTCAATATGTCCCCTGGACCAGCAGCATCTGCACCATCTGATAGATTGTTAGAATTGTAGATTATCAGCTGCAACCAGACATACTGAACCAGAATATGCACTTTATCAAGATGCCCAGATGCTTTGAATTCACACTGAATGTGAGAAGCACTGTTCCAGTACAATGTTATTGAATACACATTTTTTTCAGTCCTTGGAAAACTACACGTACACATATACACACATACGCAGTATTCAAATCACAATCTTTTGAGAGAGTACTGAAGTATCAGTATTTTTCTGGTCTTCACAGTGATTCTAATCACCTTATAGTCAGGGCTAAAAAACATGGTGTAATATTCTAATACAGCACTTCTCAAATGTTGATGTGTACAGAATAAGCCAGAAAAATCTCTAAAATATTGATTGCTGGACCCACTTTCGGAGTTTCTGATGCTATAGGTCCACAATGTGGCCCAATATTTGTATTTGCAACATATCTGTAGGTGTTGCAACATATCTGTAGGTGTTGCTGATCTGAGTACCAGGTTTTGAGAACCACAAAATTGCTGACTTTACAAAAGAAGTAATTAAGATTGACAAGGGATGGAGAGAGCAAGGGGATGTCTGGGGCGGGGCAGTAACGGGGTGGGGGCATAAATGCAGACAACTATAATTGAACAGTAATAAAATGATTTTAGAAAATAAAAAATAAGGGGTTGAAAGTATAGACTTCGAATCAAGTACACCTGGGTACAGACTGGTACAGACAGTGGTAAGTTTAAAATAAAAGTGTATATAAATACCTGTAATGGTATCTGATTATTATCCTCACTTAATCCATATTGTAGCTAATTATTGGCAAGAACAGAGCTGGAACTCAGGCCTCCTAGTTTCTCCTCTACATCCCGACTGCATGAGTTAGCATTAAACTTTATATTTCTAATTAGAGTCCTGTTAATTAATAGAGGTGGCCAAACATATGGTAAGAGAAATGGAGAGTTTGAATCTTTCTTATAGGTTAATGATCCAAAAGCTAATCACAATGGAAAATCCCAAGCATAGATACATCATGCATTTAATTGAAAAGTTTTCCCTCTGTGGCTTTTTAAAGATAGCACTGGTCAACAGTCCTTTTACCAAAAATAGAAAAATGATGAAGGATCCCATAGGTAGTGCATTCACATTTGTACTCCTTAGCTTTTATAACAAAATTTTAACTTCAGGTGTTAGGTTCTCAAGCCTTTTTATAAGCTTATTTTTGCCTACCTGTCTACTCAAGCCTCCTTCCAGTCCCCCTTTGATACAATTTCACCCCAGCTTAAATAAAGAACTTGCAAATTTATAATAGCAAAATCTTTTTTCAGATAGCTGACATTCCACACATGAATTTTCTACTGCATTTACTAGTGCTCTTCTTGATGATTTTATGAATCTTAACAACACACGGTGTGATTATCCAGAGTGGAGTTAACATTGCATTTGTACTGAAATACTTGATGGACCTTCTAGCTTCACTGCGGACCTTGAGCGGGTAGATCTACATTATTTACTTCACATGACAAAGCTTCTCCCAAAGTTTGCTTTATTGTACACACTCAACAAACCTTTGCCGAATAGACAATGTAACTGTGCTTTCCAAAATGAAATAGACACCTTAACAAAACACAAGTCCATACTGATATTGCAAATATGAGTACAAGACTGCTTTAATGAATTCTGATTGGCATTTTCAAAAACAGAGCAGCAAATACTGCAATTTACATAAAAACATTTAAGTGAATAGCAATATTCTCTGCTCTTAGACAAATAAATTAATTCAATCCAATATGGAAACTAATCAAAAATAATTCTTTAGACATTCTCCAAAGCCAAACTTTATGTAATAATTTCCGTGAAAAAAATCACTGGGCATAGATAAGAACAATGGAAACTGGAGAAAGAAAAATGTACATTACATTCACAAATATGCTCTTTTCTATATGTGGTTCAACATGTGAAATTAAACAAAAACTTAAACACATTTAAAAAGTAGTCCAAATTCATTTTATTTTAAAGGAATGTTGCAATTATAGCAGCCAACAAGATTATAAAGCAAAAACCTTCCTTTCACAAAACTGCAGAGGGAGTTGTGAATCTCGTACCAAAAAATAAATAAACAACAAGATAAAAATAACTCAGTCATAGAACAAGCAAGAGAAATGATATCATTAACAACTATCTTTGACAATTGCAAAGACATGATAGAACATAAGCCAAATAATTCAGGTTAGGAATATAAACATAATAGTAAAATATAGAGATGGGCAAAAGTTGGCTTATGGTTATTCATTTGGAAAATAATACAATAATTAATAAATAAGAATAAACTCTGCTTTGCATACTCATAACTGTAAATGTACTTTTGTCCACCTCGTATAGGTATGGATGTGTTCATTCTATTTCTTATAATCAAAAGGTGTAACTTTTATATTAGAAAACAGTTACCGAACTTTGAATTTAAAAAATGAAGCATGAATACATTTCTGACTTACCAGTTTTGTGACCTTGAGCATGGTATTTAACTTCTGAGCTTCAGTCTTGTACCTCTTATGTGCATGTGTGTGTGTGTGTGTGTGTGTGTGTGTGTGTGTTTCAATAAACTAATACACATAAAACTCCTAAATCATTGTCTATATATGTGTTACTTTAGGTAGGAGTTAGGAATGAATGGCTGGAGGGAAAATACAACAGAGCCCCCACCATTACAATCTAACACATGACTTAAATAGAAGGCTGGAAACAAAAGGAAGTCATGGTTTACCAATTAACTCAGCTGAACCTAATCCGATAAGATCACCAGGTGATCTGAACGTCACAATAGGGATAGCGTGAGGAAGGGAATCCTTGAGACTGTGCGGGAGGGGGGTGGGGAGAGTGAAACCCTGCAATAATTTCTCTAAGACAAAAAGCCTTTACTAACTGAGAAAGAAAGCCTTTGTAGCTGTGCATTATTCCCAAGGTTTAGAAGGGGAAGAAGGAAGGAGAACCTAAAAACTGATTAAAGATTACAACCCTTAAACCCCAACATTGGCATACTTAGATTAACTAAGAGCTCACTTGTAGTCTTGCTCGAGTATATAGAACAAAACTTACTAACAAACTTACTAACAACTCCATGTCCTCTATACAGGCATTTAGACAAGCTGGGTTCCCATCTGTAGTTTTGCATTCACATGTGTTTCCTAAATAAATTTGCTATCTCATTCCCACTATATGTGTTTGTCTCTTGCTTGAATCCTCCTCCTGCAGAGAGACAAAAATCGAGTAACAAGCTCTGGGGAGGCCCCTAACTTGGGTCTCTTGCTCATAACATTTGTTTTATACTTTGTAGACTTCTGTATTTTTCATGCAAGTAAATAACACTTAAACTTTTCAAATCTGTTTAGTATTTATTTGAAAGATAAGGAATTTATAAAATAAATTAGCCCTTTAACAATAAAAACATCTGCTAATATTAATAGTATAGGCCTGAAATTTTGTATGGTGAGTATGTATTTAAATAGTATTCTTTTTACTTGAGCTTTCTTTTTTCTAAAATAGCCAAAAAAGTGGTAATCTTGTGCCCCTGAGTAAATGAGAAAGTTTGGCCTCTACTCTTTTGAAGTTCCTGGGTCTGGCCTCTTACTTAGTCTCAGATATTTCTTTCCCAGGGCAGTAATTTCCTGGTTTGCAGAGAAGTTCAGTAGCCACAACATTAATCTAGATATAGTCACACTCTGGGGGGAAATAAAATAAAAGCCAGGTCTCCTGAGATTTTTTTCTACTGTTTTCTATCAGCTTTTGCTATGTGAGATGTACATACCAAAGGCAAATTCTATCACTACCAAAAATTATTCAGAACCAATACTCAAGTACACATTCAGTATTTGGGACCAAACAGTCAAATTCAGCAGGGGTATAAAAAGGAGTTAGAAGCCAACATCATCAACAGCAATAATAATAACCATGAAAGACAATTTGGTAACATTAAAATACTTTTGGATACACAGGGGCTTATTATTATCTGAATTGTTAAAGTAGCCATGTGTTCAAATACGTGTGTTCCTGAAAGTACTAAAATCATCACAGGCTTAAATTGTAAAATTCTAAATATTAAGTATTTGGTCCTTTTAAAAAGATCTGTCTAGGAATAATTAGACATAGCCCTACTGTGGGGCTATGACTGAGTTCATCATGAAAATACGATTTGTGAAGCTCCTATCAGTGACTTGCCAGACAAGTTTTGGGCATTCCTTTTTTCAGCTTAAGAAAATTTCATTAAGTCAAATAGCATTAGACTTTGGTCCTGGAATTCCTCCACTAACCCACCTATGTGCACATTTTTTGTTTTGTTATTCCTTCTCTGAAAACCTTTTTGTTAATGTACTACTAGTGTTCTTCTCTGAGTACTTGTGATGAAGCGTACTGTACCTCTTTCCTATACTATATCTAAAGAAACCTGAAATAATCATTGCAATACTGCTTTTAGAACACAGCATTGGAATAATCTTAATTAGTTATATTGCAAATATTTAATAAGGGCCTACTATTTAGTCAAGAGTTCTTTGGGGTATTAAGATTATAACCATAAACAAAACAAAATCCTTGGAATCATAGAATTTGCATTGTGAAGGTGGGCACAAGGGATAAAGGAACAATTCATAAAAAAACAAACAAGCAAATATGTCTTATGTTAGATGATAAATGCAATAGAAGTAGAAAAAATGTCAGAGAAGGAAACTAAGGAGTGTCTAGTAGCAGTGCTGGATACTTTTTGTGAAGCCAATCACAATGACATTTGAGCAAAGACCTTCAGAGAGAACCAGGTGGTATCTAGGGAAAAGTGTTTTAGGCGAAAGGACCAGCAACTGCAGAAATCCAGGAGTAACAGTATGCAGGGATATCAGCGTGTCTGGAGCAAATGGACGAGAGGGACAATGGTAGGGGACAGCGGTTGTGACAGTACTGCTGCTTAGGCCAGGTCAGTGCTGGTGGAAGAGATGAGAGAGAACTGGTCAGATTCGTTTGCTGAAGGTCCGAATGTGGCGTCTGCCGAGAAGGGAGGAGTCAAAGGTGACTCCACGTCATGTTGATGTATGCTTTTTTTCTGTCCGTGAAGCCAGGTGAACTATAACTCTCCCACAGCAGAGGTCCATTTGCAGAATGCGTTGTATCTCTTGCCTGCAGAGTCCTGGATAAACACAGTTAAACATTCACTGTCTGCTTTTCTACATTCATGCAGTTCCATTTCATGCAGTTTCTGCCCACCTCCTCTGACCAGGAACACATTGTGCCTTTAGAAAGAAAATCTTTTGAGCGTACACTATGTGCGATGAACTATAACAAGTATGTTATGTGTATTACCCCATTAAATGCCATAAAGGCCATGTGATTTGTTTTGCGGGTAGATTTATATGGAATTTATAGCTACACTGTATAAATTAAGAAAACAAAACACCAGGGACTGCATTATTTATCCCGAGTCTCCAAGATGAATGTGTCAGAGCGAAAATTTGGGTCCGGATCTGCGTTTTTTGTTTGTTTGTTTTTTTTAAAGCCAATTAATTGCTCTAATAGCATGCATATATTTTTTTTAATTATCAGATGCTGACTATATTTTTAATTGTCTGAACCTAACACATTGCAGAGTTCCTATGTAATTGTCTATATTATTGAAAATCTATTAGCCTAGAACTACTCATACCGAGCTTTGTTGAGATTAGAGTAGGTCCCAGGCTCTGAAATGAGAGAGGTGGTACTGAATGCCAGTGGCAGAGGACTCTGAGCAAAGGGCACGGGCAGATGTGTGTGAGCAGGTTTGTGTGTTTAAGAATGTGCACCTGTAAAATCCTGATTAAATGAATGGATTTTATAAATAATATGTTTCAGTGATCAGCATGGCTTGGTCTTATATCTAGGTCAAATTTCATCAATTCTGCCTGTGATTTCCAAGTCATGTTCTCATCTATACGCACTGCATATCTGTCCAATTTAGCCTACATATTTATTTCAATTTTTCACTATTTTCAATGGTATTATCTTTCAAAATAAGCACATAATCAATATGTTCCAATCTAGAATAACTGTTTTACTACACAGCATTCTCATGACCTAAACAGGGCCTTAAAAGTAGGTAACATTGGATAACCAGAAGCAGCAGTCAACTACAAAAGGAGGTCTGTTTATTGTCTTCACCTTAATTATTGACTTGCAAGCATCCCATTTTGCTACTCAAATTTAGCAATGGTTTAAGGTAGTTCTACCTAGCTTTGTATTTTATATGATAATTTACAATACTTCATTTGTATTTATAATCATGGCTAGGATCAGCTGTAAATTCATTATGCATACAAAATTTAAATAAATAGTTAGAAAACTACCTGAACAAATCAGCAGAACAACCAGGCACTTTGTCTTTTGCAATTAGTGGTAGATTAAGTTCTTAAAATCCAGTTTATTTTCTACAAGAAAAAAAATGCATTTAATTATGAGAACCCTTTCTAAACTATCTAAATCACCCATGATTGACAGCTTGGTCTTTTGTATACATTTCTATCTGGTTCATTGTTCATAGTTTGTCAAATAAATGTGCAAGAAATTCCTCTTTAAATGAACAGTTTTATAAGATAAAACCCAGCCTTAAATCTCAGGAAAAAAACACCAGGACTTATACCATAGCGCTTTGAACCCTGACCCCTCCCAGAAGGAGAAACAACTTATATTTCAAGGAGAGACTCGAAGAGATTGCCATTACGTACTTTGTAGAGTATGCATATCCTGGCTTACTGAGAAAAATACGATAGGCAGCAAAAGCAGGGTTTGTTGTTGTTTATTTTTTTTTATTTTTATGACTGATCAGAGCGTCTGTTCTACCTGCCTCATCTTGTCTGCTCCATCTACAATCCGCTCATAAATCTGCCCTCAGTGTAGATTTATGCCTCCATGACAGGAATCTTTCAGAAGCCAGCCTGAGACAGAGATTAGAAGGTGAAAGAATTAAAATTTGTTTAATTTGTCCCATTTTACTTAATGATAATAATTGTATTGACAATCCTAATAATCTAACACCTCCGTCATTTCAACAACCCTTCCGTGAAGCCTACGCTGGGCTTAGATACAGCGGTCTTCCATGCATGCGTGTCTCGGAGACCTGACCACACCTCTTGCTGATGAACAACTGAAGAAGTGTGCTGTTAGTTCTTTCTGTTTGTAACCCTTATTGAAAGGGAAACTAAAATTGCTTGTGTATGTGTGTGGTGTATGTACACACATACATATACGTATATGTGTGTGTGTACATATATATAAATATATATATAATCCAAATGTATTCAAATTGGGGGATAAAGATTTTCACATATGACAATGATATGAAAAGCACTGTGAATGACTGAAATAATTCATTAATTGAGTACCTTTTTAACTTGATATATTTATATAGTGATTGTATTGTTATTTTATTTAATTCTAGATTTTATAATGACAAAGAGATTGTGGAAGTTTGATATTACTGCTGACTATCTTACATTCTGTTTTTATTTGATATGAATACCTATATCTATGTACCTATCTCTATACATATGGAGACATATATATAATTATATATTTAAATTGCATGTATGCACAATTTGGTAAAAATAGAAAAAGTTGTACCTAGGGAGATAAATCACTTTAACCTTAAATCACAATAATATATTTGAGTATAAACAAATTATTATTTAGTAAAGAGAAAGATCCTGTAAAAAATGTGGGTGTGGGGAGAGCAGATTAGACACATTTTGAAAAGCCAGAAAATTTGAGTAATAACAACAGACCCTTTTATGAGTCCCAAAGGTATGAACATACTAATGGTTCTGGGTATAGATGTAGGACAGGTAAAGACTGGAAGAGCTATTTTAATAAGAAAGACAAGATGGATGCTGCATATTTTATAGTGTACTAGAACTGACACACTTTCTGTTTAAAGTGATATAGGCTCAAGGTTCAGAAAATAGCATTGTAATGTTGACAGACTTCCCATCAATCAGGCTATTAAGACTATAGTACAAGTAACAATTCTTACACCAGACCTCCATACAAAAGTAGAATAGAGATTCATCAGTCACATCAGTGTTATCAGATGAGCTTCTAAATTTGCAATTTGGGATACAAATACTTTAAAATTGCAATTTCATAAAGTTCATAAATTTAAAATATAAAAAGGTCAATATATGAATATATTAGGAACACAGAATTTAGAAAATCTTAGACAATTTTTACTAATTTATCTTTTAAGTACAGATCATATTGAGCATTTAAAAGAATTTTAAATAGAGATATAATTCTATCAATATCAAAAGTATAACTTGTTTTTTTAATTTATTTTTTTAGATTTTATTTATTTTATCTTTAGAGGGGAAGGGAAGGAGAGAGGGAGAGAAATATCAATGTGTGGTTGTTTCTCGTGTGTCCCTTGCTGGGAACTGGCCTGCAACCCAGGCTTGTGCCATGACAGGGAATCGAACCGCGATCCTTTGGTTCGCAGGCCTGCACTCAATCCACTGAGCTACACCAGCCAGGGCTAAAAGTATAACTTGTTGTTAAAGAATTATAGATACATTAAGATCTAAAGTTCCAAAATTAAGTGTTCATATTATTGAATAGCCAAACTTACCTAAAATTTTGTATTATTTTATAAAAGTGTAAAGTGATTTAAAAATATTCATGTTTATTAGCAGTGAATTATAAATTCATGGCCCCAATATGCAGTGTATAATTTATGATAACATACAAACTTATAAAATTTCCCATAAAATTCCAAATTTCCATTTCCTGTAAAAAATCATTGAAAGATTTATCTACTATGAAGACGTACTTCCACATGTCAACAACTTAGCCTGGCAGAGGCTGCCTACTCTATTTAAGATTTGAGTGTTTTAAATAATTGCTAATTGCAGTTTTGATGCAAATTAATGCCTTATATCTGTTATGCCTATATATCTTTAAATTGAACTCTTTTACTCGTTTTATGGACTTTTTTTATTTTCACAACTTTTAAACTTAGAGGAAAGTGATGATAGTAAACATACTTTAATATGCCCAGACACATATCTACATATTTTTTCCTAACCATTTAAAAGTTATAAAAAACTTATCTCATATGTCCCTCAGTGGTATATCCTGAGAACAAAGTCATTATCTTTCATAGCACAATAAAATTACTAAATCAGTAAGTACAATATTAATATTGCTATTACTTAACCACCAGGCTGTTATTTTTGTATAGTCGTTATCTTACAGGAAGTGTACCAATTATTTCTGGATTCCTTCAAGATTTTTCTATTTGCTTTTCAGCACTTTAAATATAGTGTGCTTGGGCACTGTTTTTTCTGGGTTTCACATGCCTAATTGTTGCTGATATTCCAGATCATAAATTAATTTTTCCCTCAATTTTTAAAATTTTCAGCCACCATATTCTCAATTTCATCTCCTAATGCCTTTTGATCTCCTTCTAGGACTCTAATTAAATATATATTAGAGTAAAAATATTCTCCCAAAGGTAATTTAACTTTCTTTATTTTCATTTTTGTTGCTTATGCCTTTGATTCTTTAGATTAAATAATTTTAATTGATCTTTCTGTACAATAATTCTCACCCTTTTTGCTGTCTTCAATATAATATAAAGATCATCCAATAAATTTTACATTTTTCTTCTTCATAATTTTAATTTCTCTAGCAGTAATAATTACCTCTGTACAGCCATTATAAACATGTTTTCCTTTAACTTTTAAAACTATTCTAGTTCCTTTACCGTATTTGTTTACCAATTGTAACATCTGATTAGCTTGTGGTTTGCCTCTGTTAACTGACTGATTTTTATCATGGATTACATTTTCTTGTTTAATTGCACATATAGTAATATCTATTGTTGACTGGATTTTATTCTTGATATATTGAAGTGACTGTGGATTCTGTTATCTTCTTTTTATAATAATTGGATAAGATCCTGAAAACATTGAGGACCAAGTCATGTAAATATTTACAGAAATGACATTAAACATGGGGAACAACAAATGCAAAGACTTGGTGCATTACAGGAACCAGAGGCCAATGTGATTAAAGCCAAATGAACAAAAGGGAGAAGGATTTTCTCTATTCCTTTGGAGCAGTCATACGACTGTACCCATACTTTCTTCCTCTTTGGAAGCACTTAGGGTCTTGTCTTTGGACTTCATATTCTGAAGTTTCAAAGTCTGATAGCTTTCAATCCAGAGACATTTCTCCCTCAATTGTGGAAAGTAGGCTTTAAAAATAAATTTTGCTTTTAAAATCCCAAGCTCTCCTTTACCTCTGCTGTTTTTTAATATAATTTTTATTAGGCAAAAGTTAGATCTCCAGTATTTATCTTTCAATTTTCTTGTCCCTTTTAGTCTATTTTCTTGTTTTCAAATTTTTTTGTATATTCCAAAAGAATTTCTTTGCTGTATCTTTCAGGGTTTCTATCAACCTTAGAACATATTATTTGTATTATCATATACCAATTGTCCTTTCTTATGGTCATATGCCTCGTTTCATAAAGCATTCCTTCCATATTTCATCAGAGTAGTATCTTCTATCATCTCTCTGAAACCATCATTTTTAGAAATATTTTGCCCCATATTTTCAGTCAGATATTTTATCTCTATACTATCTTAGATCTTCTGTTCCCAAACTTGGAGTCTCTGTATTTTGTTTCCCTATGAAATTATCACCTAGTCTTTAGAGTATGCAATTGCATAGCTTCCATCATAACTACTCTGCTCTGTCATTATAGCATTGATGCCATGATAGACAATATGTAACACACAATTTCTTCAACTGATTTCTCCATTCTTACCTGACCTACTGATTTATGTTTCGTCATCAAGGACCATAGAATCTGATTTCTGCATCCTTATTTTTAAATATGTAAGCAAACATTCCAAAATTGTATTCATGGACAGTTTAAAAATTAATATATTTTAATCAGTCATAAAATATTAGTAATATATTGATTTTTCAACCATTCAGAAATGTAAAATACAGCCTTGTAAGCCATACAAAAACCAAGCAGCAAGCAAAATTTGGCTCACAAGCCATAGTTTGCCATCCCCCACTCAAAGAATAAATAATTGCCTAAGAACATATAAGTAGTTTGATCCAGGCTTGAAAAAATAAATCTTTTACATTCCAAAGGTAATTCTCTCCCATTGTAATTTCTGAAGGATCTTACCAAAATCAAAATTAAGCATTTCTCACCTATCTTTATAAAGCTCTAATTTAGTCCATTTTCTCAAGGAGATAGAAATGCCACTGTAGAAGAAGAGAGAAAACATCTAAAAATGAGGCTTGTTCTTTTGTTCCTTTGTAAATGCAGTGTCAAGTGGTATCCATATATTGCTCACATTTTTCTGCCCTCTGTCTGAAGGTGAAATCTTCAAATGTCCACCTGTCTAAAGTACAACAATTGACACAGTTCACTGGTGTGAGAGTATAGGATGATTTTCTAAGGAAAGAAGTAAGTGGACCACTTTTATTATTTCACTCAAGGCAGAAGATGAGGGCCCATAGAATTATCCAAATAGATTTTTTTAAATATTTGAGATGTTGATAGTAAATTGAATACTTAAATAAAAACGTAAGTAAAAGTATAATTTCCCATGCAAGGAAATATTAACACAAGATCATATAAATTTATCCTTAATTAGCAAAAAATGGTTACACTAATTTTGTGCTTCTTTTGCAAATCCTGTGAGCAATCTATGGTAGAAACTTTTGTAAAACAAAAACTATATTTGGTTTTCCCTCAAAAAGATGTATATTACCCCAGAGGTTAGATGAATGTAGAAGAAGGCCACCCCTGTGTTTGTGTATATGTAAATGATGGTGCGGGTCATGAAAGTGTTGAGTGGATACTGATGATGAGGTCTAATGAACACTAAAAAGCCTTTTTCCTTGCAATAATCATTATTCACAATCCACAAATATCAGGCTTTCAGGCCAGTGTTACAATGCATCAGTTTTGATTAGCACCACAGGGCAATGATCGCTGCAGATCCTGTCACACAGAACTATTAGTTTTCCTCAACAACTAAAATCAAAGGTGGAAAGGAATTATCTCATTGGAAACAAGCATTTATTGTGGACCTCTCACCATCACATCAAAGGCATGTTTTTCTTGATTTTAATAAAATGTTTTAAGACAAGCTTTTTCATCTATTTTAAAATTGCAAAATGTTTTGATTGTAATAATTCAATTATTTTAAGTGTAATTTATTCAAGCAAATATGTGATTATTATTTATGAAAGCACTGCCCATTGTCACAAACTCTAAATTAATTTTCAAAATTAGAATTATCCAGCTCATAAAGTAAGGATTTGGAAACTCTCAAGTAATTTTTAGGAATCACATTCTTGAAACCAATATTGCTTATATTAGTAATTTATTTTTCATTTGGGGTTCCAATTTGCTGAATAAGTAATTTAATATAATATGTAAGAGATTTATTTGATAAGAGTATAAAAAATAAGAAAATATAGAAATGTAGCTTATATTGCATGACCTTATGCTAAAACTTAAATACTTGAGGCCATCTTAAATATTTTTCTTTCCTTTAAGTTAATTGGTTATATTATGCATAGATTAGAGGAAAACATCATGGCTGCTTAGATAACAAAACTCCATTTTTATGCCTTTTTGAAGATAGTTCATTAATGCAATGTTTAACAGAATACAAAATAAAGTAACTTTTATATAAATCAGGTCAGCAGAGCATCTGAGAGACAGCCCTGTAACTTTGTTGAGGGTATCAATGTTAACAGATATTCAGAAGGAGAAGTATGTGAAAGGACACAAAGGTTGAGAGAGCGTTTGTTAAAGGGAAAAAAAATTGGCAAAGATGGAACACAAGTCTGCCCGGGCATGGAGGGAACAGAGATTGGTTTGAAAGCATGTCTCATGAATGACCTTCTCTCTAGCTATATTTAGCCCATTAAGTGATAATCCATAAGACACATTATATCACACTGCCTTGCTAACCTTTCCAGGGTATGAGCTTGAATAGCAGGGAGAATTGTAACTGGGACAAAATAGCTTGTTACTGGAAGGGGTTCAGTTCTTGTTTAGGAAGAATACATAGAAGGGAAACATGAAGCAAGGATTCTCTCTTCTTTGTCTATAGATTATAGGCTCCCCAGTGAGAAGAGAAAATTTGGAACATTTACAGGCCAAATCTCATTCTAGAGACAACTAGTCAGGGTTACGACCTCTTGGTATTTGTGCTAAGATAGCCAATCAAGTTTTGGTCTTCTTTTTATTTTTAACTTTAGCAAGGTAAGAAGAAGGACTGGGAAAGGAAAGCATGCACTGTCTTGAATAACTTTTGACAATGACTTTCATTCTAAATGATTTTTAAAAGCAGTCTTATTTTTGGCCATTATCTAGGATCCTAAAATACCTTCAGTATAGTACACTATTCATTATAATGATGTTCTTTTGTAATGGATTTAGAACTTACTAGAATAAGGTTGGATTGGACAAACACAAATTTTGCTGAATTTGTGAACAAAAAAAGATCTATTATCCTAGAAGCTTTCCAAGATACAAAGTGTACCAAAGTGGCAACATAATAATGTATATTGTTTACCCCTTGGAAATTTCTTTACTTTAAGAAGTCAATTTAAAGAGTTTATATTGCCACAAGAAACATTCTTGATGAATTAATATTTTAAGGAAACATTATACTTCTAATAATTGTAGAAGAATGTAAGTTTCCAAACCAACTCATAAATGATGATATATAAATACAAACATAGTTACTGCAAAAATTTGACTTTTATTACACATGGAAAATTCATTAAAAAAGAAATACTTATGTTTGGGACTTTCAGTTTAGAATTTCATTTAATCTTTTATATTGCTCTGATGTCATTTTTTTCAGTTAGTGATTTTTTGGCTTTCTTTTAAGAGCAATTCTTCTGTTTATGTTTACCTAAAATAATTATTTTGTAAAGAAAATATATAACATACCATAATCATACCATAGAGATATAATCCTCTTGCCATTTTCAGCAATGCTAAAAATTGTTTATAGATTTACCATCTCCTTATGTAGAATCCTTTTAAAAATTGTACTCTATATTTCAAACATTTAAACTTACTTCAACGGACTTGATTTTACAGATGAACATGGCTGCTTTCCACATCTTAGCAATTGTAGATAACTCAACAATGAATAGAGAGCAGCTTATGTTCCTTCAGATCAGTGTTTTGGGTTCCTTGGGATACATTCCTAGAAGTGGGATTGCTCAGTCAAAAGGCAGATCCATTTTCAATTTTTTGAGGTATCTCCATACTGCTTTCCACAGTGGCTGCACCAGTCTGCATTCCCACCAATAGTGAACAAATATTCCCTTTTCTCCACAACCTCAACAGCACAAGGCCAATTTGTTACATCACCCACAAGAATAAATTCAGTGAACTTAATGTTAAACTTTAAAGATATTATACTTTACTTTTGGTTTTTCTAGTCCATGTTATTCCTTTACTGTTTTAAAATTTTTATCTCACAATACTCTTCCAGGTGATAGTTAGTAATTGTATCTTCTAACGAGCTAAAACATCATCTGCTGAACGATCTGTTTTCACTTACTTGTTTTTGAAAGATAAACATTCCTTTTCTTTTCAGACTGCAAAATTCATACCAATAGCCTGTTTTTGTAACGTTGGCTCATTTTGTAATACACTATAGCACTTTGCAGTGCACTGGCCCAGGCATCCTCCCCTTATCAGGGAGCTTTAAGTTAACAAGCGAAAGTGCCTACTGGGAGACAGTTTTCTTCTTTGCCACAATTTACTTTTTTCACCATAAGCTTTATGCATTCTGTTTCTAGGCCCTCTGCTATTCAGATTAGGTACCTTCCTAAAATGCATTTCATATAGAATGAAAATTTATCTTGTTTTATATAGAATACCTTCACATTTGTCTTCTAAAATAGAAAACTCAAATTTGCTTACCTTTCACCTTTTATTTTCAAAGTAATCTGAAAGTAACAACTTATTATGCCAAAAAAATAATTTCTTTAACTGATTTTTCCATTCTTACCTGACCTTCCAATCTATGTTTCAACATCGAGTACCAGAGAATCTGACTTCTGTCTTTATTTTTAAAAGGCATAACTATATTTGTCAATATGGTTTTGAACAATCATTTTAGTTTGCTTCCATTGGACTCAGGCTGACTGCATATGTATGTGTGTGTGTGTGTGTATGTAGGCATATATAGTGTATTCTATATATATGTTATATGTATTTAAGTCAAAAGCAAGCCCTTCAGCACTTGAAACTCATTAAATAATTAATGTTTTCAATAACAGTGAAATCAGAGCTGATTACTGGATATCTCTAGAGGAGGGATATTAAATTCATTTTCACTGGGGGCCACATCAGCCTCGCAATTGCCTTTAAAGGGCCGAAATAATTTTAGGACTGTATAAATGTAACTACTCCTTAACTGTTAAGGAATTGAAATTACAATTGGCTATACATTTGAATATATAGATAGATAGATATAGATACAGACATATAGACATATATTATATATATGGATATATATCCAAAAATCCTGAAATTTATTTATAAAAAATGTGTATTTATTCTTACATGTTTAAACTTCAGTCACCTTCAGAGTATTCTCTATTTGATGTAATATATCTATTGAGATGTTTTTCCACTGCTCACTTCTTTCCACAGTTTTTGAACTCATTCATTTTGATGCCTTTTAGTGCTTCTGCCATTTTTTTGTTTTACCTGTTTCACACCAACAAAATGTTTCTCTTTGAGGACTTTTTTCATCTGGGGAAACAAAAAGAAAGTCACACAGGGTAGTTTGGGTGAATAGGGAGGATAGGGCACTGGCGTCAAGCTGTTTTTGGTCAAAAACTGCTGAACACTCAGCGTGGTGTGTGTAGGTATGGTTGTAAATTACCCATCATGAAATGTTCTAATGTGTTGAAAGACTTCAAAAAAATTCACTGCAGCTGAATGCAGCCTCTCACAACATCAGCTAGTACACTGATACAGATGGGTTAGAACACTCACTTAGTGGGTAAAGCCTGTATTACAAGACACCCACCTTCCAGAAGATAATTCCCATTTTCTGGGTTCCCCCATGTGAGTGTGTATACACACACACACACACACACACATATGGATATACACATGAATATGCATATGTATATATGTATATGTTTGTGTGTATATATACACAAATAAAATGAAAACAGAATGTTAAAGAACTATATGCACTCCTATGTTTATCATAGCATTATTCACAATACCCAATATGTAAACAATTTTAGTGCCTGTCAACAGATGAATGGATGAAATGCAGTGGTTCATAAATGATGGACTATTATTCAGCATGGGAAAGAAAGAAATCCATCAATTTGTGACACCATGGATGAACCTTGAGGACATTATGCTAAGTGAGATAAGTCAGAGAGCCCATGATCTCACTTATGCTGTGGTACTAAAAAAGTAAATTGTTAAGGGTAAAAATGTATAACGATTATTAAATAAGTCTTAGAGATCTAACGCACAGTAGGAAGAATATAAACAACAATATTATATTATAACCATCAAAAGTGCTAAGAAACTAGATCTTAACTATTTTAACCACAAAAATGTTATAATAATTTTGTGTCATGATGGAGATGCTACCTATCTCTACAATGGCAACCATATCACAACATATAAATGCATCACATAATTAGCTTGTGCACCTTAAATTTACACAATGTTATATCTCAAACATATTTTAATAGAGGGTGGACCAGGGAGGCAACTAATTCCCTACTCAGGTAGTCATTGGTTTCATTCAGTTACTTGTACGTGAAGGATTGCTGGCTTCTTAAAAGCCACATAGGACGGAGACAATCTTTACACTGAGCCTGCTAGCAAGACCATCTGACATAACATAATGTAATGATGAGAATGAAATCCTGTCACTTTTATGACATTTTACATTTAGAAGCAAGCCATAGCCGTGCCCATACTCAAGGAAGTAACATGATACAAATGTGTGAACGCAGCAAGTGGAGACCACGGAAGCCACCCTGAAGTCTGCCCAATTCTTTTCCCTCCTCAATTGCCTCCCATTCAGAGGCTAATTTAACCAATCACTGGTGGAAAATGAAAGGTATGGAAAGAAATATCAGTGTTGAATCTCTACCTTTTAGAACACATTCCACATTCTAAATAACATTTAGACAGTTTCTTATTTTAAAAGTATGAATTTAATTATTCATTGACATAGACTGGAAGAAAAGGTTAGATGGTGAATGAAAAGCTACCTTTGGGTGAGCAATCATACAAATTCAGTTAGAAAAATAAAATTTTATTCAAATAGACTAATGTTCAAACACAATAAATTTTACTTGCATGTGTGGAAGACTTTAAAAAGTGAAGTGAGCCCTGGCTGGTGTGGCTCAGTGGATTGAGTGCGGGCCTGCAAACCAAAGAATCGTGGTTCAATTCCCAGTCAGGGCACATGCCTGGGTTGCAGGCCAGTTCCCAGCAGGGGATGCACAAGAGGCAACCACACATTGATATTTCTCTCCCTCTCTCCTTCCCTTCCCCTCTAAAGATAAAATAAATAAAATCTTTAAAAAAATAAAAAAATAAAAAATATAAAGTGAAGTGAAATGTTATTATAGGTCATTCAGGGTTTCTATTACTAACTAGTCTTTAAACATGCCCAACCAATTTTAACTTTCTTAGTTCATAATGTTATTTCCTTTTATAGTAAAAATATGACATATGTATTAGCCATGCAACTAGATATGAAGAATACATGTTAATAAATAATTAGTGATGACATTATATATTTCAGTATAATAAATTTAAACCAACCTGCTTCATAATTCTAAATTGGATTCAAGCAAGGCATTTCTTTAAGTTTCAAATAGAGTTATTGTTCTATTTATATAAAATAATTTATTTTCCATTTTTAATGCAAAAATCACAGCATGTGTTATATGTGAAATTAGTTGCTGAATGAAAAACATCTGCCTGGTTAGGATCATCTGTTTCATTTACTAATTTTATTAACTTAGAAATTTGTTTAAATGATAAAATATAAATCCTTTCCTTAAAAAACACATAAAACCTTGTTTTCTTTTATCTGTCCTGTTTGATTGTTTCCAAATAAAATATTGTAAAATCAAAATAAGGAAATATTAGTTTGAAGAAAGACAATTGGATTCACGCATTCTTATAATTCATGCAGATTACTAACAAAGATAATACACAACTTTTTTGAGTAGACCAATGCCATAAAAAACTCACTTTGTCTTCTGATATCTGGTTCCCTGTGAGAGGTCCCTCACTGACTTCTTATCTCATTTTGTACTTCTTCCTTTCCTTCTCTATCTTTCTTTTTTTCTTTTTATTTAAGGAGATTTATTATTTTCTAACTCCTACTGCTTTTATTTCTTTGAGTGCTTTCCTTAATTCATTTATGACTACTAGTATCCTCTCACCAGCTAATGTTGCTCTTTTACTAATCAATGCTAGAGTATGTTTTACATTGATTTGTGGCTTTGAAATGTTGGCACTGAACCAGTAAGGAAACCATAGTTCTGGCTAAAATATTTCCCATATAGATGTAATGAGGGGGAGTTCAACATGAGACCTTGGTGTAAGGAAAGAAAATAGTTCTTGAAAAGCCCTACATAAGGTATTAAATAGTTGCTAAAACTGTTTATCAATCAATCAATCTATTTTTAAATATATGTTAACAGTCCTGATTATATGGTGATATGGTTGTGTTAGGTGAGATAGGTAGTAAACTAAGGCAGGGAGGAGGAGGGAGGTATGTCTCACCCATTGATTCAGCAGCGCTGAGCCTGGTCCGAAAAGATCGCCAGGGGATCGGAACATCACAACAGGGATAGCTCCTGACGAAGGGAGCCCTTGAGACTCTGTGCTGGGAAAGGGAGCCTCGGTAACAATTTCACTAAGACAAAGAGCTTTTACTAACTGAGAAAGAAAGCCTTTGCAGCTGTGCATTTTCCCAAGGTTAGAAGCATTGTACTTGTATGTGTTTCATAACTTGCTATCATAAACTTGCTATCCCATTTCCACTCTACATGTTTGTCTCTCACTTGAATCCTTCTCTTGTGAGCGAGGCAAGAACTGAAGGACGAGCCTGGGGTGGGGCGCTCTGACTCGGGTTTCTGCCAGGTAACAGTTGCAGGTAACAGCTGCAAGGTAACCAGATCAATGGGACTAATGTTCCATCGTACAAAAAAGTCATAAATAATTTACAAAAAATATTGGTTTTGCATTCTGTTTTCCTTCAATCTGTATAATAGCCAAGTGGGGGAAATAATGGGTATTTGATTACTAATAAGAAATATGCAGTATATTGCAGGGCAAAACCTTAATAAAGATGAATTGGTGAATATAACTTAGTAAAAAGATCAAATTAGTCTATTTAACACCCTCTATGAAGCTAATTCTTGAAACTGAAATGTTAGAGAGTTTCAGTTCTGTTTTCAGGTCAGAAGCTGAGTCCCCTGCAGTGATATAATAATATCTCAACCTTGGAAGTACCAGGAGCTTTTTTCCCATCAAAGGAGACGGTAAGACAGTAGAAAGGCACTGTTAAAAAAAAAAAAACAAAAAACATATTTTATTGTTGTTCAAGCACAGCTGTTTGCATTTATCCCCCAATACTCCCTCCACCCCAGGCATCCCCACCTCCCTCCCCTGATTCCAACCCCCTTGGTTTTGTCCACGTGTCCTTTATGGTTGTTCCTGAAAACACTTTCCCCTTTCCCCCCATTATCCCTTCCCACCTCTCCACGGGTTACTGTCAGATTGCTCTTAATTTCAATGTCTCTAGTTATATTTTTCTTGCTTGTTTGTTTTGTTGATTAAGTTCCACTTAAAGGTAGGATCATATGGTGTTTGTCCCTCACCGCCTGGCTTATTTCACTGAGCATAATGCTCTCCGGTTCTTATTCTCTGCTCCCTCAAGTTGGGAAGATGAAAAAAGTTTAAGCAGAATTACTTCATCTTGGCCAAAACATGCATAAAGGAAATAACACAATAAGTAAAAAATATATAGGAAATATTTCTTTTCCTAAAATGGCAAACTGGTATTTTCCACCACCATTCTGGTCCAAGGAAGTGAGAGCAATGCATCCTGAGTGCTACTTTGTAGACTCACTCGTCTAAATCAGAAATGGCAAGTTTAGAAGTCAGTGACACTAAAACAAAACAAGTTTTGCACATTAAGCTCTCCTTGTTTTTCAGCCATCTTTATTAGACACAGCTCTCATCATGTCTGCACCAAATTCGTTTACATTATGTCACAAGGCAAAAAATAATCTGTATATTGATGGCTTCCTGTGATATATTTGTATGCTCTAGGCAGTGATCCAAAGAAATACAAAAGTGGGTACAAAAGAGAGCTGGGGATCATGGTTTCAACAATTGAAAATGTCTATGTTGATTATTATGTGTTTTGTTGAATAATAATTATTAATATTGTTATTGTTATTACTATTTTGCTTCATGATGCTCAGCATACATGACTCTTACCTCTACTTCACTCCTCCCATGTATTAGAGAAGATAATCTTAGTGACAGAGCCACAATTCCAATAGACTAAAATTAAAGTTACTATAACTGGGATTGTTCTGTATACTACTGCAAATTTCACCATAAATGCTTTCAAAAATATATTGAGTTGATTCTTGATTATTACTCTAATCACTTTTAAAAACCTAAATTTTGAAATATGGAATATATTTTTTGATGCAATATGCAAAATTTAAAATTGCTGCATCACTTAATTTACTTTTAGCACATTTATGTTTCTGATGAAAAATTTTACAGAAAATCTAGACTACCAACCAAAAAGAGTCCAAATACATGTTTTAAGTTCCTATAATTATTAGTTTTTGGAACAAATGTTATATGTTTTATAAAGAAAAATGCATTTTAGTTTTGAAAAGTGTTGTCAATATTTCAATTCATCTAAGAATATAAGGAAAATAGTTTTATAAGAGACACATTTCTCTTAAAATTTTGAGTATGAAGTTATTTAAAAACATTTTGAGTGTGTTTTCTTTCCCTTGATGAACAAGTAAAAAGGTGTTGTTTACCTATTTGTATAAATTTTTCTTTCAGGGAAAAAAACTCATTAAATAACTAACACTTTCAAGCACAGTAAAATCAAGGGTAATTACCAATATTTTGCTCAGTGAACCTCAAACTCTTACTCTGTAAATAAAGGTCTTTGTAACATTTCTGCTTCTGTGGGGACTAATGATAATTTTGTATGGCATTCAGCTTCTGCCCTCAGACTAGAGCCTGATTACAAAAGACAGTAAGAGACTCACTTTCACAATATATTGTGATTGTATCAACACACATGTAAGCAGTCCGGTAGGTTAAAAGGATGATATTTGTCAATCTGTTGGTTTATCTTCTATAACCATAAAGAAGCATGTATAAGTTATAGTGCTTCTAGAACTGACTGGAAACGCTGATGTGGTTCATAGGTCAGCTATCCTGAAAAGGGATTGATTCTCTGAAAGAAAAGTTGTGATTTTATGAGATTATTTTCTCTGGTAATATTTTTATGAGGACACTTATCCTTAATGCAATTGTTTCTGACTGAAATTGTAGACACCTAAGAATAGCAACTGCATCTTTCTCTTCATGAAAGTGAACTATAAAATTGCTATCTTTTTACTTAGAAAAATATAAAAGGGCTTTTTTCTGTTGTGTAGAACAACCTATAAAATATAACAGAAGGACAAAAAGAAATCAAATATAAATAATTATATGTCTCAGATGACACTGTGCCATTAGTAAGAAGAAATCGAGGCTTGACAGAGTTCTTGCAATTTGGCGGGGTGGGGGAGGCAAAGCTCTTGAAGGCCCACCTTCACATCCAACTGCTGATCCACTTTGAATTTGTGACAACTGGCCCAGACAAAGCATTACTTCCTTTCTTAACACTCGAACTTCACCAAGTTACATTGCTCTGTTACATGACACACCTTAAACTGAGTCCTTTATTGACTATTTGAATTACACGGCTTTAGTTATAATAAATAACAAGTGAGTAATTACCATATGGATTCATTAATTTGAAGAATTTTTCTAATAAACTTGAAACCACCAGAAAGAATATATCAATAGGACATTTTGTCATGCCCCCACATTCCACATTCACAAAGCCCTAGGAACTATACCTTCCACCCAAATCTAGGAAGCTTCTTTTTACTTCATAGATACTGCTTTTCATGGGAATATAACACTCTTTCCAACTCCTAAAAACTAGCACATAGCCCTAGCTGACTACTGGAAATGAGAGGATAATTGAATGAGATTAAAATGTGTGTGTGTGCGCGCGCGCGCATGCACACTCAAGAAAGTATTTCAAAGATGAGCCGTGTCAGAATCAAAATCTGTACAGGAGATGGCAGAGCATAAATGTGAAGCTGTAGAAAATGGATGTAGAAGGCAAACTCGAAGTACTCACAGAGTAAAGAATCGCACAAGCCTACTGTACTTGAATAACAATTAAAGAAAAGAGAGAAGAATTACTGTGCTTCACCTCAATTTTTTGCAAAATATACCCATTTTTAAAAGTCTCAATTATAGCATTTTTCTTTGTGCATTTTAAACCAGTAGACTACTTAATGAATTTCTTTCCCCTGGTATACTAAGATGAGGATGTGGTGGGCTTCTGTGAGATCCCCAGGGTCTCCTACTTTGGTAATATTATTTTAGTTATAAACAAAAGAACAAACGTTTTGGCAATTCTGCCCCCTATAACAACTTAGATGGACTTTAAGGGCCTTATGCTAAGTGACATGAAGTTAGAAAGAGGGAAAAACTATACAATACCACCTATATCTAAAAAGGCCAAACTCATAAGACATAAAGTATAGCTAATGGTGGTCACAAAGGATGAGGGAATGGGAAAATTGGCAAGCTGCTGTTTAAGGGCACAAACTCACAACTGGCAGATAAATCAGTTCTGTAGCTCCAGTGTGCAGTGTAGCCACTATGGTCAACAACACCGGGTTACAATCTTCAAAATTGCAAAGAGACTACACTCACTTGTCTTTGCTATAAAATGAAATGATAGTTACATGATGTGATACAGGTGTTAGCTAATGCGGTGGCAGTCATCATATTCCAATATATAAATGTATCAAATCAACATTTTGTATACCTTAAACTTGCACAGGGTTATATGTCAGTTATAATTCCATTAAAAACATATTTATAAAGTGGTTATGTGAGAAAAAAAGAATAGCACAAGCCTGTTGTAGGAGACTAAATAGCTTATGATTCATTTTATATAACATGTTCAGAAAATGCAAAGTTATAGAAATAGAAAATAAACTAATGGTTTTCTGGGGTCAGGACCTGGAGAGAACACGGAGTAACAGTAGATAGAGTCTGAATCAGGTAATGAACGTGTTCTAAAACTGATTTCTTGTAATGATTACAAAACATCATAAACATTAAATATCATTGAAATGTATATTTGGAATGGGTTATCTATAGATTATATAAAATACCTCACAAGGGTAATTAAAAAAAAGGAAATGAAGTTGATAAGCAAATGAAGATAACACAAGTGTGAAGAACAGAGAATGTTGACCTCACATTCAGATAACTTTTATGTAATAAAAAGGTCCAAAAAGTAACAAACAGCAACTCATAAAACAATAACAGAAGAAAACTGTGCTGAAAGTAAACTTGTGAATGTAAATTGAAGAGACCACTGAATACCTGAGAAACAAATGAAGAAAAAGGAAAAGAAAAAAGACCTATTTATGTGCAGACAGAAAAAAGAAGTTAAATTTAAGGCATGGAAAGGAAGGTTGGACCAAAACTGGGCTTAATTTTTATTCTGGTATTAAGAAAACAATGGGCTTGTTTTGAAATAAGTTATTCAAAAATATTATATTGAATAATTTTCCATATTTAAAAGCATTATTACCTTTAGAACATGCAAATATTCAGAAAATATTACCTATATATTTATTATTTTTAGAAATAATAAACTTATTCTAGTTCACCAGAGGTAAACAAGCATTAAAATTCATAAATGGGGAATAATTTTAAAGGAATTTTCAAGATTTTTGTTAATTTTTAGAACCAGAACTCAGGAGTTGTTAGATTCTGTCACACAAAGATAAAGATGTGTTTTCTACTGCTTCTCTTAACATTCTTTCTTATGTAGTCATTTATTTTTAGTG
Source organism: Anoura caudifer (assembly GCA_004027475.1). Taxonomy (NCBI): domain Eukaryota; kingdom Metazoa; phylum Chordata; class Mammalia; order Chiroptera; family Phyllostomidae; genus Anoura; species Anoura caudifer. Next base: position 53,833 of record PVKU01009310.1, read on the forward strand.
TCTAGTATTTATTTCTTGTTCCAGATTTGTCACCCTATTGTTTAATTAAATATTTGCTATGTTTCATTAATACTTAAAAAATAATGGTTAACCATTATTTTCTAAATTACAAAAAACAAATTATTTTTATAGCAGCCCATGACAGAAGAATCACTAAACAAAATAGCTTTTAACCTCTTTTAATATAAATATATTTCATTAAAATGACATTTTTTGTGTGTGAAAAGAACTTGAAACATAATTTCTTGCCCCTTTATAAAATATGAAATTACTTTTAAAAAATTAAGCTAGAAAGGCCAATACATCTATCAACGATTAATATTACATGTCTTCAAGCCATTCATGGCATAAATTTTAGTCAAATATTAATAATAGCTTTTCATGAATTTAAAAAAATATACTATGAGCTCCATTCTGGTCCAATATTGATAAATAAGTCTATAAGGAAGTACATTAAAATGTTACAAGTAATTATGTCTACAAGTTACAGTTATAGGTATTTAAATATAATATGATTTTCATTATCTCAAATTGTCCACAGTTAAGGTTGTCAGACTTAGGAGACAAAAAAAAGTACATCAACTTAAATTTATATTACAAAAATGAATAAATATTTTATTATAAATATGCCCCAAGTATTACAAAGTTTATACTTACACTAATATTAAAGTTGAATTTCAGATAACAACAAATAAATTTTAGGGTATGACCCATGTAATATTTGAAACATGCTTATAATAATAAAAACATCCATTGTTTACTTCAAATGCATATTTTACTCAGTGTCCTTATATTATCTGGTACCTTTATCCATCCTGAGAAATTGTGCTTCTTTTTTCTTATCTTAAATGCTTTATTTTTTTAAAAAAATTGAAATTGATCCTTTATACATGTTCCTTAAAGGAACATGGACAATGACAATGTGGTTTGGGGCCTAGGATTGAAAGTGAGATGTGAGGGTGGGTGGGGCAGATAAGGGTATTAGGGGGATAATGGGGACAATTGTAATTGAACAATAAAAAAAGAAAAAATAATAAAACTTAAAAAATTAATTGAATTTATTGGGTGACATTGATTTACAAAACCATACTGGTTTCAAGTATATAACTAAGCAAACATCATTTGCTCACTGTATCATGGGCCCATCACCCCAAGAAAAGTCTCTTTCTACCCCATTTCCCCGCCTCTTTGCTCACCTCTACCTACACCCTGAGTTTGCCTTTCCTCTGGCTATCACCACACAGGTATATGGTTCTATAAGTTGTTTTTTTGTCCAGTTCCCCAAACCCTCACCCCTCTTACAGCTGTCAGTCTGTTCCATGTATCCATGCTTCTGCTTCTATTTTGTTCATCAGTTTATTTTGTTCATTAGATTCCACATATAAGTGCTTGTTTTATTTAGAAAAAATGATATTTAATATAATATGCTTAGGTTATTAGATTTGAAGGAAAATGCATGATTATGGTACCACTATTTCTCCCTGAGGTACCATGTTATAGATGATGTGTATGCTAGCCATTTTATACTAAAGAAGTTTTTAGAAATAAGGACTACAAAAAGGATTCCTAAGAAAATTAGAATATATAGAAAACACTACTGTACCATAGGCTAATGGTAGATAGCTAGAAACTAACCCACAGTTGATGGGAAAGTAACAACTGTCACCTTCCAATTTATTTTTTCTCTAAATCTTTCAATCTGACCTTCAACTAAGTGATAATTTTCTGTTTGATATAAGTTACAGTAACCATAATAAGAAACTGCAAATTTATCATAATCATAAGATACTTAAAAACACATATATAGACATTATTGTTCCCTAATTTTTTTAATGAAACATCTTAAAAATTGATTTTCATGCTTTTTCACTCTAGAAAGTGTAGATATCTAGGTGGTGATAGAAACAACATCTCAGATTTAGTTATTTCTCCTTTTCTTTGCCTGATTTAACAGCTGGATTAGAAAAGTTTGCCTCACATCCCAGGCGGACAATGGAATTTTCTGAGCCTCACAGGTATATGGGTCAGTTTCCCAGGGATGGAAAGGCTAGCAATCACAATACCGCTAAAAGCATTCTATAAGGAGATTGCTGTTAAGAAACCCATTAAGTCTTGACAATGTGGCTGCTGTGCCAAGGTGATTCAAATTTGTGTACTCAAAAGACTGTCTTCTTCTTAAGTAAACCAGGGAACTTCTGAGTATTTCACTCCAACAACTGGAGTGCAGTGGCCCGAATCTACCAGATCTTCGACACCGTGAAATCTACATGCACTGGCGAAAACAGTGCAACACATGCAGAGATCGCAATAATAAAACAAAATAATGACCACACGAAATCTCCTGAATTATGAAGTGGTCAACTGCATGCAGAAAATACTTTTAACCAAAAATGGAGTGTATATTTACAAGTAATAAACATAACAGCTACAGTTCATCTTAGAAGTTATTAGCTACTAGAAATGAAGTCTTCTGTTTTATTAAAAAGGTTAGATAAATTAACATGGATTCATAAACATGAGGTAAAAATAATTTTATTTTTATTGTCAAGTTGTTTCAATTTTATAGTTAAGAATACTTTAAATTAAGATAATAAAAGCTATCTGATTTTCAACTGAGAAAGGATGGATTGCTGAAATAACTCATAAAGCAGGGTAGGAAAAGTCCATATGGTTAGATGATTTCATTTTACTTTCACTTTTTAAAAAAATGAAAAGTTAAATTAAGATATAAATTTGTCAACAGGGTATAGTGCTAAAGTATTAAGAGTCAGAAAACTTGTTTGATTTTCAAGTTTTTTCATCAGGATCAGAACAAAGCTCCCCACCCCTCTGATTTTATTAAATGAAACTGCATGTTCTTTCTCTCTGTTATTTGCAAAATAAAATATCAGGAATAATTGTATTTATAATAAAGTTTAAGTTGTATTATTTTTCCTTCTATTGACTCTTTCATTTAAATGACATATTGTCCTCCATTACAAAAGACATGAAAAAACAATTTTACATAAAAGGAGTTTATTGATCATTTATCAGAGAAGTCATGCCAGAGAAGACCTATATATGAAAACTAAATGTGAAAGAGAGCATTTTTACCTTCCAACAGTTTCATGGGTGATTTTAATTGTAAACAAAAATTGAAAGATTGCCTAATCTGAGAAGGCATCTGTCCAAAAAAACAACTTTGCTTTGAAATGAGTCTGGCAAAAGACAGACTCCCTTGTTTGTGTAAGTCTAGTAACTGCATTGTGCATAATACTGATATAAAAATGACCACTGAACACTGCTGTCCTTCCTCTCAGCAAATGTGTCCTGAATGCACACTACACAATATACGCTTAGTTCAGAGCCTGGGAAGGTCAGAGGCAGTTGTTTCAAACTGCTCCTTGATTTGAAGGAGGTAATGAATTAATGGTCACACTTAACTAAAAAGAGTAATTCATACTCTATTGTGGTGTTCTTACACTCTTTCTTTCCAGAATTCACTGGGAAGACCAGAGAAGAACTTAAATTTGGAATCTTGCCACAATAATGTGTCTGTCTCTTCTAAATGGAAGTGTTCTCCGATGTTCCACAATAGAGTGCCCTTTATCAACATATTAAAAAGCGGGCATATTGCCAGTTTAGGAAGCTGTCTGGGAACTTTTCCTTCATTATCATGGAACTTTGCAAACAGTGCCTGCCTGCCTACAGCAGAATGGATAGGGTCTTTCCACAGAAAGAATTGATACAGACTACAAAAAAGGAAAGTGGCCAAGTACTGTACGTTCTTAAATGAAAATTGATCTCCACCATTGACCATGGAACAAGCTCATCTTTAACATCGTATTTAAAAGGAAATCTAATTGTTTCTTCTTACGGTAGGGTTTGAACTTGGAAAGGAAGTATAAGAGGAAAATCAATCCTCTGTTATCACAAGTAGCTTAGTCATAGCATACTGATTCAAGAAAATACAATTATTTAAAAGACCATTGTAACCACTCAAAGGATTGCCTCAAAAAAACAAGCTACATTCTTCAGAAACATACAGGTTCAATTTTTAATTCTTTCTTTTTCAATGTATGCACCTGCTACTAGATGTACCCCTAGTTCCTTTAGTCACATAGTGAATGAAACAAAAAGAAATGGATTTGTACAAACTAGCTAGTAAAAGAAAAGAGGTTGTCCAAATCATAAGCCATGCTGAGGATTTATTTCTGTATGTAAGGGACAATGTATTATTTTATTTACTTAGAATTTAAGCATGATAGGGTTAGAGAGCTCACCACTATACACAAGTCCTTGGTTTCATGAAGCCTATATTATATTTTATATGTGAATGAGGGGAAGAGGCAGATGAAGAAGTAAAAAATTAATGAAGAAAATTATTTTTTCTTATTAATATCACATTTATTTGTTTTTATTGTTGTTTAGTTACAACTGTCTCCATTTTCCCCCATTATTCTCCCCTGCCATACTCACCCCACCACTTCCCACATTCAATCCTCCCTCCAGCCCATTGTCTTTGTCCATGGGTCCTTTATACATGTTCTTTGAATTGACCCTTTCTCTTCTTTCCCCCATTATCCTCCTCTCCCCTCTCTCTGGTCATGGTCAGCTTATTCTTTATTTCCATGTCTCTAGTTCTGTTTTGCTTGCTTGTTCCTTTTGTTGATTAGGTTCCACTTATAGGTGAGATCATATGAAATTTGTCTTTCACTGATTCTAATAGAGGTAAGTGGGAAGACCTGATCTTGAAGCTGAACAACATCTCTGTCAAAGAGAATAGCAAAAAATCAAAGCTTGATTTCCAAGGTCAGGAGACATAAAGAAGAAACTTTAATGTGGCTGGATCTGAATAAGTTGGAATAGTAGTATGAATTCATATGGAATGCGTATGTAGTAGCTATATCATATACGGCCATGGAGCCCCTGGTCAGCAGCTTACTCATCATCGACAGTAAATTTGGAAATTTTGAAAGATTTGGGGGGGTGGTAGGTGATAATATTTTATTTAAACTGTTTAAAAGCTCATGGTATGATACATGAGGAATAATCAAGACTTTATACTAGTTCAGGGGAGGAATATTTGTGTCTTAGACTGTTGTGATAAAAGCTTTTGTTACAAAGCTATCATGTTTTTGTTAAAAGGTTTTAAAAATAAATTTAGACATTTTTTAATTGGGCTGTGGCAACAGCATTAAAAAAATTACTGAATACATCTTAATGAAAAGAAAAAATAGAAAGAGTTATAAATATATCCTCAGAAGGAAATAAGACACAGAGAAGAAACACACAAAATAAGTCATCAAGTCTTCAAAAAAACCCTGCAATCCTTTTCACATGTGTGAACACTAAGCAGCTATACATTCAAGTCCTTGTAATTATGGAGAAATAGAGCAAAGAGGAAAAAAAGAAAGAGAGAGAGAAAGAATTCATGTACAAGGGCAACAGTGTGGTGATTGTGGGGGAAGAGGGTGGTGGGGGTAGAAGAGGGTATGGGGTGATAAATAGTAATGGCAACAATACAATAAAATGAAACAAATTTTAAAAATAAGTTTTTAAACTCTTACTTTAAGTGAATACACATCTCATGTCATTTTAAAAAGTTCTTTAAATTATAATAACAACTACTATCAAATGTACTTGTTCCTTTTGGCGAGCTCCCTCCCTGCTACTTATTCAGACATAGTTCATTTGCACTTTGGTCTTAACAGTAATAATTCACAACTACCATACCATAGTCTCATTTGGGCACCTTGGAAAGAGCATTGACCTCAAAGCAGGTGGGTTCTAGTACCAATGCTGACTGCAGTGACCTTAGGAGGTTCTTAACATTTCTAGGTCTTAACATTTTTTGACTTGTAGTAATTACTATAATTATTTTATCTAGAAGAATTATGCAATCTCTCAGTACCCTGGCCCAAATTGGTATCTTTTCTTACAACTCTGCCATTTCCCTCAGAAGTCTTGAATTAGTTACCACCAATTATTAAGAAATAAATATGTTAATTTAATTTTTCTCTTTATAAAATCTACAGTTTATTACCTTAATTAATTGATAATGCTAATGACACACCAAATCTTTTAGATGACATTTCTGAAAGAAAATAATGTGTAATACATTTACAGGATTCAGAGTAAACAATATATGAAATATATTTATAGGATTCAGAGTAATTAACATATAGTTATGACTTTTGTATTCTCATTTTTCAAGTTATAGTAAATAATTTTAAAGAAAGAAGAACACAAGGGAAAATGTCACAAATCACAAAATAATCTAAGTAATCACACATTTCAAAAGTTAAGGAAATTTGCCTTGTATCCAGTTAATGGTGTTTTACTGGTCACAACAGGCTAATGAATAATTGGACATCAGGAACATCTAGATGAAGTGTGGGTATTGAAAAGTATTGGCAATAGCACTGAGGATTTGCTATCAGTTTCAGAAGTAGTCATGATGACTTTTATGGAATCCATATATATGCAAGCATCTAACATGTATGTATGTGAACAAACATTTTTTGTGTCTCCTGGGTCTAAAAAAGCACTATGATTTGTTTAAATATTTTTCATATTTTTAAGCTTCATTTTGCTTTTACAATAGCCTTAAGAAGTATTACAGTGTATATAGCTATTTCAGAAGGACATTTATATATCTGAAAAAATACATTTATAGTTTGGGTTATATATAATCTGTATATTCTATTTTGGGCACCAAAATGTTTTAAAGGGAATATCGTTGAGTAAAAGTTACTGAGAATAATAAATGTAAAAAGGAAATAGATCTAAATATAATTCCATTAGTGTATTTAATCCCAAATTTTATTTAATGGAAATCTAGATATTGAATGTTATCCTCATTTTTTTGAGTGAGGAAACTCAGAGATCTGTCGAGTTCATGAAAGTGCTATCAACAAAGTTAACAAAATCTAATCAGCTACTCTAATTTTATCTCATCTATTGTCAATGTAAATATTCATTCCTGATAAAAGATTATCACTCAAGGGAGAAGGGAACTGAGAATATTTATTGAATGATCACAATGCCAAATGCAAAGCTAGTTGCTTACATCTGTGTTATATTTTTAATCCAAACAAACCCTCTTCAAAGTATGATTAAAACAATTTGCCAGAGGGTGGACTAACATTGAAGAACATTAGGTAACTTGTCCATGTCTTGTTATTAATAATTTCCAGAGTTTACATTTTTTATATTTGGTCATACCTAATATTTTTAGATCACTTAACCTATAGCAATAGCTAAAATGTCTAAAAAAGGAAAGAGAAAGAAAGAAAGAAAGAAAGAAAGAAAGAAAGAAAGAAAGATTCATTAATACCTACTACATATTTATTAAGACCAATTGTTAAATATATATTTTTCTAAGAGAATTTACTGCTACTATGAAGTCAATTCATATTAACCACTGAATAGTAACAACAAGGCAATGACTTTTGCGCTTAGGAAAGTTAATGTTAATAATCTCTGACATCCTGAAGTGGCAATACATCCATATTTCACTACTTTGTCACTTTGATCCATTTTGCAATCTTATGATACTAACTTGGCACTACTTCTTCATTTTATATCATGCCGTAATATATATGTAATATTGCAAGCTTCTCCCATATTTTTATTGTAAATACTTAAACTGTCTTAAGATAAATACTTGAGCACTGCAGAAATGAGATAAGGATTGCCTGTTTGTTAGCACAATCTTGGGACACTCTTGAACTGATATTATAAATCAGATATTCACTGTTTCTGAAATCTATCATTTATAATAGAGCTCAACATAAGAGAACTAACAAAGGACATTTTGATCATTGATAACAATCTTAATCCCTGTAAAATAAATAATAGACACTCCTTCACTTCAGGTGCAGAGCTAAGCAGGCAAAAATTTCAAACTTTTATAAGTTTTAGAAAGTTTACTACAACTATAGAAGTGTTTTAGAGACAAGATATTCATCTAGATTTGTACTCAGTTATTTTAACAATAAGTCATGAAAAATAAGCAGTCCATTGCCAGATTGGGGGAGTTCTTCATTATTTGTTCAAATAAGTTTTCAATTTGTTGCTCTTCCTCTTCTCCTTCTGGTACCCCTATGATTCAGATGTTGGAATGTTTATAGATGTCCAGGAGGTTCCTAAGCTTCTACTCATTTTTTTTTTTTGAATTTTTGTTTCTTCATTCTTTTCTGGTTGGATGTTTCTTTCTTCCTTCTGGTCCACACTGTTGATTTGAGTCCCAATTTCCATCCATCACTATTGGTTCCCTGTACATTTTCCTTTATTTCACTTAGCATAGCCTTCATTTTTTCATCTAATTTGCAACCAAATTCAACCAATTCTGTTTTGAACTGTGCATCTAATAGGTTGGCTATCTCTTCATTGCTTAGTTGTATTTTTTCTCCAGCTTTGATCTGTTCTTTAATTTGAGCCATTTTTTTTTTTTGTCCCAATGGACCTGTTATATGATAAGGGGAAGAGCCAGGAAGCTCAGAGAGTCCCAAAGAAGTTGGACCCAAGGAGGAACACACCAAGGCACATCATAATTACATTACCCAAGATTAAAATTAAGGAGAGAATCCTAGAAGCAGCAAGAGAAAAGGAGACAGTTACATACAAAGGAGTTCCCATCAGACTGTCAGCTGATTTCTCAAAAGAGACCTTACAGGCAAGAAGGGGCTGGAAAAAAGTATTTGAAGTCTTGAAAGGCAAGGACCTACATCCAAATTGCTCTATCCAGCAAAGTTTTCATTTACAATGGAAGGGCAGATAAAGCACTTCTCAGATAAGGTCAAGTTAAAGGAATTCATCATCGCCAAGCCCTTACAATATGAAATGTTAAAGGGATTTACCTCAGAAAAAGAAAAAAAATGAACTGTAAAATGACAGCAAACTCACAACTGTTAACAACCACACCTAAAAACAAAAAGCAACCTAAGCAAACAACTATAACAGGAACAAAACCACAGGAACAGGAGATCACATGGAGGGTTATGAATAGGGAAGTGGGAGGGGGAGAGAAGGGGAAAAGGTACAGAGAATAAGTAGCATAAATGGTAGGTAGACAATGGACAGGGGGAGAGTAAGAATAGTATAGGAAATGTAGAAGCCAAAGAACTAATGTGTATGACCCATGGACATGATCTAAACGGGGAGAATGTGGGTGGGAGGGGGTGTGCATGATGGAAGGGAGTGAAGGGGGAGAAATGGGACAACTGTAATAGCATAATCATTAAAATATATTTTTAAAAAAGTAAGCAGTCCAAATGAAAGCCTAAAATAATAGTTTCTACAGAGTCTTGAGTTATAAATAAAGAAGAAAAATTCTGAATCAAAAATATGAGGTTTAAATCACAAATATTTAACTTCAATAAGAAAAATCTTTTTTGGCAATTAAAAAACCTTAATAACT
>PVKU01009311.1:0-63263 GCA_004027475.1 Anoura caudifer
AAAAAAAAAAAAAAAAAAAAAAAAAAAAAAAAAAAAAAAAAAAAAAAAAAAAAAAAAAAAAAAAAAAAAAAAAAAAAAAAAAAAAAAAAAAAAAAAAAAAAAAAAAAAAAAAAAAAAAAAAAAAAAAAAAAAAAAAAAAAAAAAAAAAAAAAAAAAAAAAAAAAAAAAAAAAAAAAAAAAAAAAAAAAAAAAAAAGAGCAAAATATCAAAGGACTGTGGGACAGCTACAAAAGGTATAACATACGCATAATGCGAATCCCAGGAAAGAAAGAGAGAATAAAAACAGAAGAAATATTTGAAACAATAACAACACAATTTTCCCAACTTAATATCAGACACCAAACCTTGAATCCAGGAAGCCCAGAGAATACCAAGAAAGATAAGTGTCAAAAACACTACATCTAGGCAGGTCATTTTTAAACTACAGAAAATCAGAGATAAGAAAAGTCCTGAAAGAAGCCAGAGGGGAAAAGAACACCTTGTTTTAGAGGACAAAATAAAAATTATATCCAACTTTTCTTCAAAAATTGTACAAACAAAAAAGAGCGGAGTGAATAATTTAAAGTGCTAAGAGAAAAGAACCATCAATTTAGAATTCTGTACCCTGAAAAAATATTATTCAAAAGTGAGGAGAAATAAAGACCTACCCAGACAAAGAAAAAATGAGGGACTCTTACCAGTAGATCTGCCTTGCAAGGAGTGTTTAAAGTTCTTTAGCGAGGAGGAAGATAATATAGGTCAGAAACTCGGATCTTCACAAAAAAAAGAAAAGGAAGTGCATCAAAGAAGGAATAAGTGGAGGTAAAGTGAAAATTTTTATCTTTTCTTATTCTTAGTTAATTGAACAGATAGCAGTTTGCTCAAAATAACAACAATGTATTGTTTTGTATATCTATAGGTATAAATATGCTCACATATACTTGTGTATAAGTGAAATAAATGACAATAATACAATGAACAGGATGGAAGAATTAAGAATATTTTCATATTATAATGTATTTGCACTATCTGTGAAGCAATATAGTGTCATTTGAAAGTAGACTTGGATTAGTTGTAAACATATATTGTAAGGCAAATTCTAGGACAACCACTAAAAAAAGAAAAAGAAAAATTATTATTGATATGCTAAGAAAGGAGAGAAATAGAATCACATGAAATGCTCATTTAAAACCACAGAAGGCAGACTTGAGGTCAAGATGGAGGCGCAGGTAAACATGCCTCACCTCTGCGCACATCCATAGCAAAATACACAGCTACACTACAAAACAAATAGCATCCAGAACTGTCAGATAATCGAGCTGTTTGGAAGTGAAACGACAAAGAATTTAAAGAAGCCACATTCATCCAGACAGGTAGGAAGGGCAGAGACATGGAGAGGTCCAGAAAGGTGTGCAGATTTGGAATAGCTCAGAGAAGCACGAAGACAGAACAGCTGATCCCACATCCATGAGTGGTAGATAAAAAATAGGAGGGATACCTCAGGGGTAAGGGATCCCAGCCCTAGGCCAGACCACCCAGCCCAGAATCCAGCTCCAGAAAGATGAGTCCCCGTAAATGGGGCTATAAAAACCAGTGGGGGTTGGTGTGGTGGAAGAAACTGAATCCTCTTTTAAAAATATTTTTTTTATTTTAATTGTTGTTCAAGTACAATTTTCTTTTACTCCCATCCCAGCCCACCCCCCAGCCCTCTCTACTTCTCTCCCATTTCTACCCCCCCTAGTTTTTGGCCATGTGTCCTTTATACTCGTTCCTGTAAACCCTTCCCCTTTTCCCCTGAAATTCCTTCCCCTCTCCCCTCTGGTCACTGGCAGGCTGTTCTCTATTTCAGTGTCTTTGTTCATATTTTGCTTGCTTGTTTGTTTTGTTGTTTAGGTTTCTGTTAAAGGTGATCCTCTTAAAGGGCTCACAATGGACTTAGGACTCATGCAGACCCACCTCCTCAGGGATTCAACACTAGGGCAACATCTGGAAGGGCACCAGTGGCATATGCGGAGAAAGTGAAGTACGAGTGGGGAGACAACTTCCTCCCCAGCAAAACTCCAGAGGCCAGGCAGCTGCACTGTCCGCTCTGTAAGCCCTCTCCCACACAGAGCAACAGGCCCCTGTTGGCCTGCCCTGGCAATTACCTAAGGCTCCACCCCATATAACTTAAGAGGTGTACTAAGACAGGGAGTCAAAGCAGCTCTACATAATGCACAGAAACAAACACAGCAAGGCTGACAAAATGAGGAGACAAAGAAATATGGTCCAGATGAATGAACAGAACAAAACTCCAGAAAAAGAACTAAATGAAATGGAGATAAGCAACCTATCAGATGCAGAGTTCAAAACACTGGTTATCAGGATGCTCCAGGAACTCACTGAATACTTCAACAGCATAAAAAAGACTCAGGAAGAAATGATGGTTACACTAAGTGAAATAAAGAAAATCTACAGGGAACCAACGGTGGAGAGGATGAAGCCAAGAATCAAATCAACGATTTGGAACACAAGGAAAGAAAAGGCTTTCAATCAGAACAGCAGGAAGAAATAAGAATTTTTAAAAAATGAGGAGAGGCTTAGGAACCTCTGGGACATCTTTAAACATACCAACATCTGAATCATAAGGGTGCCAGAAAAAGAAGAGGAAGAACAAGAAATTGGAAACTGATTTGAAAAAAACAAGGAAAGAAAGCTTCCCTAATTTGGTAAAGGAAAGAGACATACAAGTCTAGGAAGAATAGAGAGTCCCAAACAAGATAGACCCAAAGAGAAGCACACCAAGACACATCATAATTAAAATGCCAAAGGTTAAAGATAAGGAGAGAATCTTAAAAGCAGCAAGAGAAATGGAGAGAGTTACCTACAAAGGAGTTCCCATAAGACTGTCAGTTGATTTCTCAAAAGAAACTTTGCAGGCTAGAAGAGACTGGCAAGAAATATTCAAAGTGATGAAAAGCAAGGACCTACAACCTAAATTACTCAATCCAGCAAAGCTATCATTCAGAATGGAAGAGTTGATAAAGTGCTTCCCAGATAAGGTAAAACTAAAGGAGTTCATCATTACCAAGCCATTATTACATGAAATGTTAAAGGGACTTATTTAAGAAAAAGAAGATCAAAATGATGAAGATTAAAATGGCAATAAATTCACAACTATCAGTAATCGAATCCAAACAACAAACTAAGCAAACAAGCAGAACAGGAATGGGATCATAGATATGGAGATCATTTGGGGGGTTATTAGTTGGGAGGCAGGAGGGGAAATGAGGGGAAAGATGCAGAGATTAAGAAGTATAAATTGGTAGACACAGAATAGACAGGGGATGTTAAGAACAGTATAGGTAATGGAGTAGCCAAAAAACTTATGTACATGACCCATGGACATGAACTAAGGTGGAGATTGCTGGAGGGAATGGGGGTACCAGATAGAAGGGGGCCAAGGGCAGAAAATGGGACAATTGTAATAGCATAATCAATAAAATATATATTTTTAAAAAACACAGAAGGCAGAAAATGTTGGAAGACAAAAATAGGAACAAAGAACACAGGCAAAGAACAAGAGCAAATATGGCAAGTATTAATCCAACTATAATCAAGAATCACCTTAAATGTCAATGGTCTAAATACACCAATTAAAATCAGGTTTAAGTCAGAATAAAAAAACAAGACCCAACTATGTGTTGTTTATAAGAAACTCACATTGAATATAAAGGCATATATAGATTAAAAGTAGAATGATGGAGAAAGATCTACAATACTAACACTAATCAAAAGAAAACAGGAATAGCTGTATTAATTTCAGACATAGCAGACTTTAGAGCAAGGAAATTTAGCAGGGATAAAAAGGAGCATTACATAATGATAAAGGGCTCAATAGTTGAAGAAGACATAACAATCCTTAATGTGTATGTGCTAAGCAACAGGGTGTCAAAATACAAGAGGTAAAAACTAATAGAAATGCAAGGACAAAGAGATGAATCCTCTTTTAGAGTTGGAGACTTCAGCACCTCCTATTATAAATGGACAAATGCAGCTGGCAGAATATCAGTAAGGACATACTTGAACTCAACCATACCATCAATCAACTGGATGTAGTTGACATCTATAGACTATTGCATCCAACCACAGTAGGTTATGCATCCTTCTTAAGCTCACATGGAACATTCACCAACATAGACTGCATTCTGGTTCATGAAACAAATCTTAAGTTGAAAAGGGTAGAATGTATATACTAACTGCTCTCAGACCATCATGAAATTAAACTAGAGATCAATAACAGAAAGATAGCTGGAAAATCTTCAAATACATACTTGGAGATTAAGCAACATACTTCTATCACATGTGTCAATGAAGAAACTTCAAGCTAAATTTTAAGATATATTGAACTAAATGAAAATGAAAATACAGCTTGTCAAAATTTGTGAGATGCTACAAAACCAGTTTTTACAGGAAAATTTATATCATTGAATGTACATATCAGAATAGAAGAAATATCTAAAATTAATCATCTAAGTTTCCTTCCACTTTAGGAAACTAGAGAAAGAAAATCAAATTACATTCAAAGTAAGCAGAAGAAAAGGAATAATAAAAATTAGAGCAGAAATCAATGAAATTGAAAACAAGATATCAACTAGAGAAAATCAACAAAACCAAAAGCTGGCTCTTTAAAAAGATAAGTAAAACCCATAAGCCTCTAGTCACACTAAGAAAAAAACAGAGAAGAAACATATTACTAATATCAGAAATAAGAGAAAATACATCACCCCAAAGTCTCTGGACATTAAAAAATAATAAAGGAGTATTATGAACTCTATGCCCACATATTTGATAACCTAGATGAAATTGTTAAATTCCTTGAAAAACACAATCTGCTAAAACTCACACACAAGAAGAAATAAACAATCTAAATAAGCCTATATTTAATAAAGAAATTGAATCAATAATTGATTCAATTATTTGTAATTGAACCTTACAAAACAGAAAGCACCAGGGTTGACTAGTGAATTTTATCACACATTTAAAGAAGAAATTATACCAATTATTTACTTTCTAACTCATTTTATGAAGCCAGCATCATCCTAATACTAAAACCAAACAAACGCTTTGCAAGAAAACCACAGACCATATCTCTCATGAACATAGATGCAAAAATTCTCATGAAAATATTAGCTAGTTGAATCCAACAATATATAAGAAGAATTGTACACCCAATCAAGTGGGATTTATCCCAATATGCAAAGCTGTTTCAACATTTAAAAGCCGATAAATGTAATCTATCACAGCAACGGTCTAAAGAAGAAAAATCACATCATCATATCAATAGATGCAGAAAGAGCATTTAACAAAATTCAGTTACATTCATGTTAAAAACTCCCAGGAATAGAGAGGAATGCCCTCAGCTTGATAAAGAACGTTTGCAAAAAAATAATAATAATAACCTGTAGCTATTTCATACTTACTAGTAAGAAATTTGAAGCTTTCCTGTTGAGATCAACATTATACTGGAAGTGCTGCCTAATCCAATAAGACAAAAGAAAGTAAAAGGTACATAGGTTGGGAAGGAAGAAATAAAACTGTCTTTGTTCATAAACAATATGAAAGATATAGGGAAATCTGGAAAAAAATGGCAAAAAAAAAAACCCTCCTGGAACTAATAAGTGATTCTACTAAAAGATTAATGATTGCCAGGTTTTGAGGTGGAAGACAGATAGAGAATTGGTAGAGCCCAGAGGAGTTTTAAGGCAGTGATGTTCCGTACAATACTATAATGTGCAATGCCATAATGATAGATACATGTTATTGTACATTTGTCAAAACCATCGCACTGTACAACACCTAGAGCAAAGCCTAAATTAAACTATGGACTTTGAATGGCAAGAACGTGTCAATGTAGGTTCACCTATTGTAACAAAATGTACCACTCTGGTGCTAGATGTTGATGATGTAGGAAGTTGTGCCTGTGTGGGGGCAGGAAGTATGTGGGAACTCTAATTTCTGCTCAAATTTGCTATAAACTTAAAAGTGCTCTTCAAAAAATATATTATTTTTTTATTTTTAAAACAAATTCATTTTTAATTTATTTTTTAATTATATTTTATTGATCATGCTATTACACTTGTCCCATTTCTCACCCATCATTCCCCTCCACCTTGCACACCCCCTCCCACCCACATTCCCTTTAGTTCATGTCCATATTTCATAAGTCTTTAGCTTCTACTTTTCCCACACTATTCTTGCCCTCCCCCTGTCTATTTTCTACCCACCATCAATGCTACTTATTCTCTGTACCTTTTCTCCTTCTCTCCTCCTCCCACTCCCCTGTTGCAAATCCTCCAGGTGATCTCCATTTCTGTGTTTCTGCTCTTGTTGTAGTGGTTTGCTTAGTTGGCTTTTGTTTTAGGTGTGGTTCTTAATCATTGAGTTTGCTGTCATTTTACTAAACATGTTTCTTATCTTCTTTTTCTTAGATAAGTCCCTTTAACATTTCATATAATAAGGGCTTGGTGATGATGAACTCCTTTAACTTGACCTTATCTGAGAAGCGCTTTATCTTCCCTTCCATTCTAAATGACAGCTTTGCTGGATAGAGCAATCTTGGATGTAGGTCCTCGACTTTCATGACTTGGAATACTTCTTTCCAGCCCCTCCTTGCCTGTAAGGTCTCTTTTGAGAAATCCGCTGACAGTCTGATGGGAACTCCTTTGTAGGTGACTCTGCCTTTATCCCTTGGTGCTTCTAGAATTCTCTCCTTCATTTTAATCTTGGCTAATGTAATTATGATGTGCCTTGGTGTGTTCCTCCTTGGGTCCCCCTTCTTTGGGACACTCTGAGCTTCCTGGACTTCCTGGAAGTCTATTTCCTTTGCCAGATTGGGGAAGTTCTCCTTTATTATTTGTTCAAATAAGTTTTACACTTGTTGCTCTACCTCTGCCCTTTCTGGTACCCCTATAATACGGATGTTGGGACGTTTCAAGATGTCCTGGAGGTTCCTGAGCCTCTCCTCATTTTTTTTAATTGTTTCTTCATTCTTTTGTGTTTGGTTGTTTCTTTTTTCCTTCTGGTCCACTCCATTGATTTGAGTCCCAGTTTTCCTCCCATCACTGTTGGTTCCCTGTGCATTTTTCTTCATTTCACTTAATGTAGCCTCCATTTGTTCCTCTAATTTGCAACCAAAATCAACCAATTCTATAAGCTTCCTAATCACCAGAGCTTTGAACTGTGCTTCTGATAGGTTGGCTACCATGCTATGAGCTCTGCATCTGATAGGTTGACCACCTCCTGGTCACTCAGATGAATTAGCTCCAGGGCCCCAGTCTGTTCTCCCTTTTGAGCCATCTTCGGTTTTGTTTTTTTGTTGTTGTTTTTGCCTGGTCGCAGCTGTTACGTAGTGAGGGGCGGAGCTTTAGGCGTTCACCAAGGCGGAGCAGCCCAGTCACTGGATTGTGATACTGGATGTGGGAGCAGGGTCCAAGAGGGGACAATGGAGCTTGCTCCACTCTCTGCCAGATTCCAGTCACTTCCACCACTTCCCCCAATCAAACTGGACCCCTCTGGTGCTGATTCCTGGGTGGGTGGGTCTGCGCATGCTCCAGGATCCCATGGGTCTCCCCAATGAATTCTCCTGTGAGTCTGGGACTCCCTCCTGGCACCTCAGCCCCTACAAGTATTTTCAATGGGTGCTTTTAGGCTTCACTTCCTGGCGCTGGGGCCCTGCATTGCACAGTCTATTTGCTGCCCATTTTTGCCTGATGTATCTGTGCGCGAATGTGTGTCCATGGTCAGCCACCTTGTGCACCCCGCTTGGCCTCCTCGAGTTAGGCAACGCTGCCACCTGTGCGCCTGGAGTGACTGCATGCCCGGGACCACCACCAGCTTATCCCGCCATGATCCGACTTCCCCGGCCATGGACTCTGCCCTTCTTATGGGTCTGGGTGAATCGTTGTTGTCAGACTCCCGCACAATTCAATTTTCTCTCTGTCCTGGTTAGCTTTTCCTTTTTTTGGTTCTATATTTTTGTTCTCCTTAATCTTAGTTGTGAGGGGAGGCACAGCGTGTCCAGCTACACCTCCATCTTGGCTGGAAGTCCAAAATTATTAATTTTTTAAAGTAGCTTACAGTATGGAGAAAATAGAGTTGGGCCCCTACTCCATCACATTAAAAAAATAAACTCCAAAAGGATTGAAGACTTAAATGTGAAAGGTAAAATTATAAAGCTAATGGAAAAAATATTGGAGAATACCTTTGAGATCTCAGTTTTTAGACAAAACTTAAAAAGTGCATGCCATAGGAGAGAAATTGATGAATTTGGCTACATGAAAATTAATTGAGTTCCATTAAACAAAGAACTCTAAAGATAAAATGAACCTCTGAGGAACAGAAAGATACTTGTGAGTAATGAAGGACTCATATCTAGAAAGTCCTACAAATCAGCAAGAAAAAGGTAGGAAAATCCATTGATAAAGATTCTAAGTAGGCAGTTTACTGAAGGACAAACCTGATAAATTTGTGAAGAGATGCTCAAATTTGCTAGTATTAAATCAAGATACTAATATACATGCATCAAATGGGAAACTATTAGAAAGTCCAACAATCACAGTACTGGTGAGGATGTGGGGAAATGGAAACACTCATGCAAAGCTAATAGAATAGAAGCAGGTATCACCATCCTGCTGAACAATCTGGCAGTAATTAGTGAAATTAATATGATTATATCCACAACCTAAAAACCCGGCAATCCTACTACATGGTTTATATTGCTGAGAAGCTCTTGTGCGTGTTCACAAGTAGAGCAGCATGAGAATCTTCATTGCAGCAATGCTTCTGGAGGCAAAGAGAAGGAAGTCAGCTAAGTGCTCCTCACCGGGACAGTGGGTAGCTAGCATGTGGTCTATGCATGCAGTCCATATTAGGCAACAGAATTAATGAATTATATTCACACACAGTAGCACGGACATGTCCTGAAAGCATAAGGTTAGGTAAAAGAAACATTAAAATACAAAACAATTCTATATAACTTCAAGTAAGTAATACACACACACTCTGAAGAACATACATTAAATATTTAGGAGTAAGTGTTAAACAGAGGAGGGAAATGGGAGTAGGATAAAACAAATAGAGAAAAACAAAATGTAATAGATGACTGCCTTTGTTTTGTCCAGTGGTGAAAACATATGATGAACTAATGAGTTTGGGTGACTTAATTTTTTTAACTGCTGTGCTAAAAAAAGAAGAGTAATTTTCTAAAAAAGGAAATAACTAACTAAACAAACAAATGAGCAAAATATAACCAGAGACATAAAAATAAAAATCAAATTGACAGTGACCAGAGGGGAGGAGATAGAGGGATAATGAAGCAAAGAAGGAGAAGGGTCGTCAAAGAACATGTGTAAAGGACCCATGGACAAAGCCAATGGTGGGGAGGGGAGAATTGAATGTGGGAGGTGGGAGTAGGTAGGGTGGGGGAAAGTAATGGGGGGGGGAATGGGGACAACTGTAATTGCACAACACGATAAAAAAGAAAATAAATATGATATGGGTATAATGATCTCTCTCATCAGGTCATATTTGCAGATTAAATGAGTAATTCAGATACACACTTAGTTTAGTGTTTGGCATGTACTAAACACTCAGTAAATGTTATCCATTAACATATTAACACTACTCCCAGTACTCCTGACAGAGCTACTACCAATCAACTGGAGTTGGCACTTAAGACCAATTGGATTTAGATGATTCCCCCAGAGATCCATAGTCTATGGTTCTAATAGAGGGATAGGCAAGTGCTGGCAGCAGACCCAGATGCAAGCAGCAGAAATGCTGAAAGCAGCCTTGGGGAATGGGAATGGCTACCAGCTTTTTGCAGGGCCATAGGAGACCCTGATGGTTAACGTGGGAGAACGCTACTAGAATGCACACAGCAAGAAAGTAGAGATTGCACAAGTAAGCTGTGCTCTGAAACTGGGGAACTTCATGTACTGTGAGATACTTCTCCAAAGGGGCGTTTTCTTCTAACATTTTATTTTCGAGCTATAAAACCATAGCTGAGTTTAAATTCTAGCTATGGTATATAGAGTGTTTGCTTTGGATTTTCTGTTCCCCATTCCCCTCTTCCTTCCCTGAGATGGGACATACCGCATCTTAGTGAAATGAGCAAGATCATCGCCTAGTACTCTGTTCCTCAAAGTGCTGGCCCAAAATCCTGGTCCCAGAGATCCCAGTACACATGCCAGACCCTTGCTGGCATGTTAATTCAACAAGCATTGGCTGGGACTCTATCCCAGGCACTATTCTGGTGTCTGGGGATCTAGAGTTGCTAACACAAAATGACAGTTTTAAAAATAAAATTAAGAAAGTGTCAACTCGGAATCTTAAGAGCATTCCCAAAGTGAAGCACATTTTAATGTGTTTATGTGTCGCTGGTTTTCCATAGATCATAGATGAAGAAGAAACGCAGTTTATGAGTAACTGCCCTGTCGCGGTCACGGAAAGCACCCCTCGGAGGAGGACGCGCATCCAAGTGTTCTGGATAGCACCGCCAGCAGGGTCGGGCTGTGTCATTCTAAAGTAAGTGAGCGTGGAATTCTTTTAATACTTCATTCCCTTTCCCTGGGGTCCATCAAAGACTTCATGGTATTGCAGAAAGAAGTGGCTTTGCTGGGGCATCAGGCAAGCTGCATAATTTCTCCACCCTCAGTTATCACAACTCAAAAATGGGACTGTGGGCCATTATTGGTAAAGTGCTATATAAGAATCATTCCCCTGAATCTCGATTTTCATCGAATACAGTGATTTTCCTGGCCACTTTCTATCTTCCTGGAAATAATGATACTGTGGCTAGTTAAGAGAAATTACAAACCAGGTGAGAATAATCTTTGACTATCTCCATCGGGAATGTGATATCTAATATCCTTAATCTGTGCCAGGTTGACTTAAGACCCAATTGTAACCTCCATTAGTCTCTGGCTCTCCCTTATGATCCTATCTTTTTCCTCTTCCCATCAAAATTGCCCTCTTGTGCCACTTCCTAGGGGGGCTCCTGATTTTCCTTTTGGTGAGTTACAGTAGATGGTAGGAGGTGTTAACCAGCTAATAGTTTTCCTCTGAAAAGTAGCATTATCTCAAAACTGTGTCTCCAAAATTGTATGCCATAGAGTGATGTTCGGGGAGATAGATATAAATAGGTGGGCAGGAAATCAACTCTGTGGCTAAACAAGTTTGGAAAATGCTGTGTACTCTATCCTCTTCTTGCAGATTCACAACATATGTTAGCACACTGACAGTTTTACAAACTCCTACTGATATGAAATGTTTGACTTGGTTTTACCCACCATTTCCCAAACTTATTTGACTGCAAAGTTCCTTTTCTACTGAGATACTGAGACATCTATTGACATTCACCAGTTTGGGAAACATAGGAATACATTTTAAATAGATTATAGACTGTGTAGGGTAATGGTGAGAATTTTAGGATTTCAGACAGGCAAATAGTCATGGTTAGGTGAGCAGGGCTCCCATTCCGGTAAATGGGAAGTCATTTTCCCACGGAGGTAGGAGCTGGGACCTTCCTGACCACCTTCTTCTTCTTTCAGTCACCCAAGGCCTTATTCCTGTATTTGGTTCACTTGTCTGTACCTCTGGCAGGTGGACATTTCAACAGGCTTACAACCGAAGTTAACTCCACTCCCTGCAGCTTCTGGACTCAGTTGTGTCTGACTTATGGAAAAAAGCTCACAGAAATCTTTGGAAACCTCTGTCCCCTGTCTGGACTCAGCCTTGTCTTTTGCTGCTATCTGTATGCGCATCATTTGTTTCTTTTTTTAGTTCAGATTCCTTGAGAACTTTAGCTCTTGGCATTCATTTACGTTGGAGATTTGTTTTAAAAATTTGGCGGTAGAATATTTTAGATGAAATCTTTTATATATAAGCCCAATATATAGCATGCATCTAGTATCTAGTTGAAATGTGGGAGAAAACCTTCTGGGAATAAACAAAAATGCTGAAAGGAGAACAAGCAGAGACTATGTATTCAGAGCTTGGTATATATCAAGGGAGTCAGCAGCCATCACTAGCATTTGGCAGAGATTCAAAGGCAGGCCGAGGAGTAGGAAAACTTTATAGAGAAAAAGGGAGAAGGCTGCAGGTACGTGCTGATCAGAGGTGGTTTGCGTGGGGATGCGGAAGGTGGCTAAGTTGAAGTGAAGCACCTTATGCAGCTGGTTTGGAGAGTGTATTTGGGTTTCTTTGGTTGGTCCTGAATTAAAAACAGAGGAGGCAGTGGGGGCAAAAATTAGAGAAGTTGGCTGGCATTGACCAGATCCTAAACTTTCGGGGCTGATAGCTTCAGAAGTTGTGCTTTGGCTTCCCAGGCCAGTTGCTGCAAAGGTTGGGGTCAGATATCTGTTGTCATATAAGGCCTGGCCATTGACCAAGAGTATATCCAATCTCTCAGCCTGAATACAGTGTCTAGGTTTGGCTTTCTTGTACCCACGGTGGCCCTATCACTCCACAGATCCTGGAGCCTAAAGAGAAAGTTGGAAAACATCAGACCTACATGATGAGTCTTCCCACTTCCAAAACTTTTATCTCTCTGGTTTTCTTTGACTCTTTGTTCTCACAAACCAGAAGTTTTTGATCTCCCTGGGGGAAGACAGAACAGCGTCTCTTGTTTATGCATTAACAATGAACACATGCGAACATATGTTTATTTATTAACAGTTAACCAGTGTGGCCTGTGCATTCACTTATTCCTTCAACAAATGTAACTGAGCTTCTATCTGCACAGGCGTCCAGGATATACAGGCAACTGAGGCATGTTCTTGGCCCTTGAGGGTCTCATGGGCCAAATGGAGGAGAAGAAAGGGTCAACCAGTACTTTCTGTGTACCAGGAACTCAGCTGCACTTCACTCAGGCTTTATCTAAATTAATCTTCACAACAGTTACCCCATTTCACAGAGGAAGAGTCCGGTCTCCGAGGATTAGACAAGTTTCTTGAAGTCACACATCCATGTAACTCCAAAACCCCATGCTATTCTTTTTTTTTTTTGGTTTCCTTTGAAGGAATGAAATACAAGCTTCAACTTCACTAAAGAAATAACAATTTTATAGGTGAGATGTAAATACATTCACATTGTAAAATTTCAGACACTATAGAAAATAGTGAAATACAGAATGCAGAAAAAGTAACAAAAAAATCCCTGACATTGCCCCCAATAAGTCTCAGAATTTCCTACCTAACGGTAGCAAAGATATCAATTTGGCGTTTATTCTTTAGATTTATCTGTATGTTTACATGCACATAAATAAACATAAAAGAACATAGTTTCATTTTTGTGGGGATTCAAATCTACACAAACGGTGCCATGGTCTGCATGATGTACTGAACTTGAATGGGTCTTCACTAAAATGTTAGGGATTTCCAGGTCAGGACACAGAGATCAACCGCTTTTGAAAGATGGTTGCACACAGTCTATAATGGGGATGTGTTAATTATTCCATAGTTGATGAAGGACATTTAGATTGTTTTCCGGTTTTTTACTCTTACAAATAATATTATGATGAGCATCCCTTGTACATGCTTCTTTGGGCAAATACGCAAGTTTTTATCCCCAGTAGATGCCAAGAAATGGGATCATAATGGATACACATTTATAATTTTAATAGACATTGCCAGATTTTGCCCCCAACACCATGCCAACTTAAACATTTTCCCTGACTATGAACAAGAGAGCCTGTTTCCTTACTCACCCAACAACTCTTGATATTATTAGTCTTTCAAGTTCTGCCCACCTGATAGTTAAAAACAATATTTCATATCAGTTTGCATTTTCCTGATTACTGGTAATAGTAGGAATCTTTTCAGAAATATTCCATTTCTGTTTCCTATGCCTATTCATGTTCTTATCTGTTTCCTAATAGCACAGCTCTTTAACATTGATTTTAAAGTAGTTAAATATATAATTTATGTACAAAAAATATTTTATACATAGCACTTAAAATTGATCTTTATATGTTCCAGGAAATAATACTTTGTTATTCATTGTAAATATTTCTTTCCACCTTTCTCTTAACTTTGCTTATAGATATCTAATCTTCCAGAAAATTGAAATTATTATTTCAATCACATGTATCCACACCTTCATCTTTGAAGTTTGATTTGTGTCTATTTTATTTTATTATTTTTTAATTTTATTTTAATTGTTGTTCTTGTGCTGTTTTCTTTCTTTTACTCCCATCCCAGCCCACTGCCCCAGCCCTCCCCACCTCCCTCCCATTTCCACCCCCCCTAGTTTTTGTCCATGTGTCCTTTATACTTGTTCCTGTAAACCCTTCCCCTTTTCCCCTGAAATGACTGTGTCCATTTTAAAATGGGTCTTCCTACATCCAAGATTATAAATACATTCCTATAGTTTTAATATTTTTATAAATTTAAAAATAAATTTAGGTCTTAATTTTGTGAATGATATGCTTCAAATAGAAACTAGAGGGTAAGCTCCAAATGAGGTTGCCAAAGGGTCAGTTTAACAAAGGGTCTATTTACGATGGTGTGACCACAGCAACAGGGAGAGGAGCTTTCACCACCCAGAACTGAAGAGCAAAAGGTGGGGCAAGAGAGGATGGAGCAGAAAAGACCATCCTACCTCAGGAGCTGAGACTTTTGGTTAAGGGAAACAAATAGCCTGAGGTTACAGAGGCTCCTTCCCGACTCCTTTCCTCTGATTTCCTGCCAGTTGGCCCCTTTGGCCTGGCCCCAGCTCCCAGGATGATGAAGCCCAGTGATATCAATGTAGTCCATATAGGTTCCCCTCTCAGGCAAAGACCAGGGTGTCGAAGGATGGCGAAGGTATCTGGAGAAGCAAGCCAAAGACATCAGCACAGATGGGAAATCAAAGTCTACCTCTTTTTTCTCAAAATAACTCGTTACTTGTCTCATATCCATTTACTGAATAGTTTGCCCTTTCCCTGATTGGTTGGCATGCTGCTTTATCTAATATAAAATTTCAATACAGGTCTGTTCCATTCTGTTGATCTTTTTATTCCTGCATGAGACCCACACCATTTAGTAGCATAATTTTATTTTATGTTTTGATATCAAGTCATCACTCATTAATCTTATATTTCAAAATGTTCATGGCCATTCAAGCAAATTCATAATTCCAGACAAATCGCAGAGTAAGTTTGTTGTGTCTAATAAAAACTTACATTGATATTTTAAATGGTATTGCATTGCATTAATAGTTTAATGTGAGAAGAGTCAGCATCCTACAATATGTTTTACAAGTCAGAAACATGGAATATCCCCTATTTATTTGGTATTTTATGTCCTTCAGCAAAGTAACATAATATTTCTTCATTTAAATTGCACATTTTTATGAGGTTTTTTCCCCCATAGGTATTTTACAGTTTTATTGCTATTTTGAATGGGCTCTTTTTTCCTATTTTACTTTCTAATCCTTGATTGCTTGCATTTAGGAAACCTATTGACTCATGTACCTAGAATTTAAATCTGGACATTGCCAAACCCTCTTGATAGTTCTAATGAGTCATTCTTCCATTCTTTAGGGATATAATAAATAAGTATATACCTTTTGGGTTTTTTTATGCATTAGTTGCTGATCTGTCATCTCTAGTAGAATATTAAATAGTGGTAGTCATCCTTATTTTCTGATTTTAATAGGAATACCATTATATTTCACTTTTAAGTATAACATGAAGAATGGGTTTCAAATTGATATCTGTAATCAAGCTGAGAAAGACTCTTTATCTAGCTGAAAAAGTTTCCATCTTTTTTCATGTGGAAGGTGGTTGGGAAAGCAACCAAGCAACCAGTATTCCTTGTGTACCTGCCATGTGCCCAGAATACATCAGCACCGATACTGACTTTCAAGACTTTTTCAGTCTATCATGCTAAATAAAAATATGTATGCAGCCCTGGCTGGTGTGGCTCAGTGGATTGAGGGCCGGCTGGCAAACTGAAGGGTTGCCAGTTTGATTCCCAGTCAGGGCACATGCCTGGGTTGTGGGCCAGGTCCCCAGTAGGGGGCATGTGAGAGGCAGCTGCACACTGATGTTTCTCTCCCTCCCCTTCCCTTCCCCTCTCTCTAAAAATAAATAAATAAAATCTTTAAAAAACATATGTATGCAAAAGTTAGCAAACCCATGACAGACATGAACAGGGGACAAATGAAGCATGGTTAGTCAGAAAGGAGATGAGTGAGGAATGAAATAATGGGAGCACCAGAGCTTCGTGGAAAGGTTAGTTTATGTGTTAGAAGCTGAAATGGGGTTTGGATAAATGGACAGAAGGGAAGAGGTTATTCCAGGTGAAGTGGGTGGACAGAGTGAAAACTGAAGTGAGAGCTTTGAGGTAAGAATAAAGACGGCAGCCTTGGGAGACACTGAAAGACAGACTTGGTGAGATTAAAAGGTCTGTGGGGGCCAAAGTCCATTGCTCAATCATGGAGGTCCTCCAATGTCAAGATGAAGAGATTGAACTTGATTCAAGAGGACCGAGGGAGCCATTAGTGGTTATTAAACAGTAGACTGACATGCTGGAGGAAGTTTCATTAAAAAAAGTTAGTAAGGACACTGCAATCTGGCAGCGAAGTTCGGGACAGATGAAAGGGGAGATGCCAACTTTGCTGCAGTCCTCACTTGCAAAAAGGAGTGTTTGTTGTTGCAGTGTTCGGGTAACATTCCTGGGAGACGACAGCATGATAGAATCAGCAGCAGAGTCTGCTCAGTGTCGGTAGATGACAGCTCTGAAGCTGGATGGTTGTATTCTTTTGCCCAGGAGGGCTGGGAAGGGAAGCACATAGCAATTACGACTTTCCTTTTGGCACAAACCTGACACCATTTCCATTAGATGCAAAGACTTGAACATTTCGGAATTACAAGCTTTCCAGGCAGCGCTCCTTATATCCTTCTCCCTCCAAATGAATGACCCAGCACTTAAAGTTTCCCTGGCATGCTACAATGCCACAAGAACGCTGAAAACCATTATAGCAAAGTCACAACTGGTTGAAAGAAAAAGCTCTCGTGAATATTTACAACACCCTACCAGAGGGAAGTCCTGTCTCCGAAAGTGATGCTCTCTTTCCATACATTTATTGTCTTTATTACATATTCTTAACACTAGATTTCTCTTTTTTCCTTTTTTTATTAATGTTTGAATACAATTGTGTCCATTTTCCCACCACCACTTTCCCTTGTCCTACCCATGCCCACCTGCCACCCTCAATGCCACCCCCTCTTGGCTCGGTCCATGGGTCCCTCATTCATGTTCATTATGACTAGATTTCTCACACTCATTTGTCACTTTCCAGGAGGGTCTGAGATGTCATCCTACACTGAGGAGACCAGTCACTTGGTGAATCATTTGGGGAATTCAATCTCATAAAACAATGGTCAGCTAGAAGCAGTAATAACAACCAAGAGCCAAGCCCTGTTCTAGGTGCATTACAAATACTTACTTAATTTTCACGGCAACTCTAGGAAGTCAATACAAAAGGAAAAGTTAAGACACAGAGTGGTTAAGTGACTTGCCCCAGGTCACAGGGTGACAGAGCTAGGATTTAAACAGAAGCATCTGGGCTCTGCAGTCAGTGATTATAATACTACACTCTGCTGTCTTCGACTGGTGCCACTGGGTCAGGTTCAACTCCAACTTCTCCCTCTCCCCCAACATCAGTAGTTGCCAATCTGTCTCTTCTATCACTCACTTTGCATTCACTGCCTTGTTCATAGACACCTCTCGCCTCACTATGGCAGGAACCTCCTCAGTCCTTACCCTAGCACCTTCCTCACCCTGGCATAAGACTTGCTGCCCTCATTTGCTGCTGAGTTACTCTGGTTACCCAACAATTAAATGAGGGCTTCCATCACCTTCAAGATTAAGTCCAGAATCCTAATCGGGGCATTGAAGTTTCCTCATGTCCTTTACCAGGGTCCCTGATCAGCCTCTTCTTCCACTGAGTCCCTCCTTGAACACGGTTCTCCAGCCATTCTTGTCTGCTCACTCTCGGGAGCACTCATTGTATGCTGGCTGTGTGCAGTACCGAGGACTCAGACGCTGGCTTTGAGGACATCACAGTCTAGGGGTGAAATACAACAAAACAATTCAAGTCCAGGGCCTGCAATTCTGAAATCCAAAAACTTCTAAAGTCCAAAATAGTTTTCTTAACTCATTTAGGGCTCAAACCTGCCCTGAACTGACTTGAAGTCATTTATAGTCTTTTAGTATAAATATTAATGTGTTTGATGTTCCCTCAGGCCCTAATGGGGATATTACAAAATATATAGAATTTTCACTTTATTACTTTCTGAAATCTAAAACTCTTCTGAATTCTGAAACCCATCTGGCTTCCAGGCTATCAGATTAGCCTATCAGATTAGGGACCTTTGCTCTGCTGATACAATAGGGAGGGGATGGGAGGTTGGCTATCACTCAGAGCCCTGGAAGATCGCTGGAGGAGGAAGGCTGTAGCGACTGCAGCCCTTGGGTAGGACTGGGCTTCACGTAAGTGTTAAAAAAGGAGGAATTCACTTCTTGCCAGTGTAATAATCTATTCCCAGCTGCAGTCACTACAAGATATGAGAATTGATTTACTGTTCCTCATTGCCAAAGAAAAGGGTAAAATTCCTTAGCATGGTATCCAAGATCATTTATGATTTATTCCAGCCATGTTGGAGTCTGATTTCTAGGCACTTCTCCACTCCACACGAGACTATGAGCTTCATGGAGGAAGGGATCAATTTTATTTCTCTTTGTAGCCCTAATGCATGGGCTGGCAAACTACGACTGATAGTCTAAATTCAGCCCATTGATTGTTTTTGTAAATAAAGTTTTATTGGAATACAGCCATGCTCATTTACATATGTATTGTTTAGGGCTGCTTTCCTGAGAAGTTGCAACAGAGACCTTATGGCCTATAAAGCATAAGACACTTCTCCTCTGGCTCTTTATAAAAAAACATACTGACCCCTGCTCTTATGCATCCCCCAGTACTAGAAACTAAGTAACTGCTGATATCTGGCCCAGGTTCTCCCAAAAGCCCAGCTGAGACAAAGGCTTATATGCAGGTAGCTTGTTTGGGAAGTGATCCCAGAGAGCAGGAGGTGGGAGATGGGGGCCTGTGTGTTGTGTCGGGGTAGGGTGGGGGCATGTGTGATTCAGTCAAGTGTTACTGACTTGGCTGTCCGTAGGCAAATGGTGCTTGATCCTGCCGGGACCTTCTGAGAAGACTTATGATATGTGTCTCAGGATAGTGTGCCCAGAGATGCAAGGGGAAGCCATAATCCACTGGCTTCCATCCTCCATTTCAAAGGGGGTGGGCACAAGCATTAACTCCCCTGAGCCTCTGGGGTGCACATATGTGAGCGCTCATCAGATTCTGAACACATACTACAGTATCAAAGAAGCTCTGGTACAGAAAGAAAGAGGTACACCATGAGGATAAGATGTGGATCATCCAATTACAGTGGGCAGAGCTGGTCACAGTACCACAGTGGTTGCAGTCAGTCAGAGATGCATGGCAGGATGAGAAGGGGCATATAGAGGGGCCCAGTGCATCAATTAGTATGAGTAACAGTGTAAGCAGTTTATATTTATTACCAGTACTATGCACTGCATACCTTATCTCCGTGCTCATAAAAGCTTATAGGTCTTCTCTATACTATCCCCATTTTGTTGATGAGAACACTGAGGTTTACAGAGTGTATATTCAGGGTAATAAAGCAGTTACAATGTAGTTACAGTTATCACATAACTGTTATATGGTAGATCTGAGTCTTAAACTCACTTCTGCCTGACTTCAAACCCCTTGTTGTTGTCTAGTCACCACTAAACCGCACTGACTGAGCTTGACCAACCCCACCCCTCACCCTCACCTTCTGCCTCAGTTGGCCTGTGAGGGCATAGCCCCTCCTATAAACCAAGGGGTAGAAGACTGCCTGTGGTAAGAGATATTTTTCTCTGAGCAAGGAAACGACATGACATTTACCATTTGGAAAGTGGAAAACAAACCCACAGATCTGGCAACAGAAAGGCTTATCAGTGATGTTTCTTGATCCCTGCACCATATCCCCCTTGTTCCCCCATCCCCTGCCAGCTGATAACCCCCCAAATGGGGGGTGTTAAGGATAGTATAGGAAAGGGAGAAGCCAAAGAACTTACACACATGACCCATGGACAAGAACCAAGGCGGGGGAGGTGCTGGAGGGAAGGGGGTACTAGGCAGAAGGGGACAAAGGGGAAAAAATTGGGACAATTGTAACAGCAAAATCAATAAAATATACTTAAAAAAGAGTACATGCTACATAAGACTCTATGTATATAAAGTTCAAATGCAGAAAAAAATAATCAATGGTGCTAAAAGTCAGATAATGACCTTCAACATCTGAAAGAGGAAAGACACCAGGGGTGTTTCTGGAGCACTAGTAGTGTTCTGCTTGTGAGGGTAGTGTTTCCCTGTGAAAACTCATGAAAGTGTACACTGATAATTTGTGTACTTTCTTATCTGTTATTTTTTAAAGATTTTATTTATTTATTTATTTTTAGAGAGAGGGGAAAGGAGGGAGAAAAAGAGGGAGAGAAACATCAATGTGTGGTTGCCTCCTGTGCATCCCAAATCGGGGTCCTGGCCTGCAACCCAGACATGTGCCCTGATTGGGAATCGAACCGGTGACCCTTTGATTTGCAGGTCAGCACTCAATCCACTGAGCTATACCAGCAAGGGCTTGTATAGGTTATTCTTTAATTTAAAATAAAATTTAAGGCTTCTGAAAACAAAGAGAGAAAAAGGCTTGTTAGTGGGGAGAGAAGATGAGTACTGAGGAACTAGCTAGCACTCATAATACTTTGTCACTTCATAGAGCTCACCAGCTCTTTTTATCTTGGAAGGAAATAACACAGACAACCCACAGGAGACGACTGTGTGTGATTTAGAGCAAGCTGGCAGGCTTAGGAGATCTGATGTGGCTGGGGTGCAGCTTACCCAAGTTTCCCGGCATTAAGTAATGAGAAGAACCACAGACTCCTTTATTGTAACTCAGGGTTGCTTTCCCTTGAGGTCATCTAGAACCTCAGCAATGCTAACCAGGAGAGGAAACAAGGAGCCTATAGCAAAGGGGGTGGAAAAGGCCCCAGCCAGCTGAAGTGGCTGGTTCTTCAGAGAGCATTGGGAAAGACTGAGGCCATGTCTAAAAGGGCAACATGTTCTTGGTTCAGGAAGACTTAGATGCCCTAAGATCTACTATCCAACAGGTGGAGTCCAGATGCCAGGGGTTCCTGAAAGGCTGAATGTGGCACAGTTCCAGGGGAGCTGTCCAATGGCAGCAGAGTTTCACTCAGCCGCTGGAGTCCCGGGTGCTGGATCCAGCTCCCAGGGGAGGAAGCTGTCCAGAATTCAACCGGAAGTATGGGCTGCAGAGGTACTCCAGGCACAGCAGGGAACTGAAGCTCAGGTGGGAACACGGTAGCCCCGCTCTGTGGACAGTGCCAACATTGGGAGGGGCCAGGGTCTTACTACAATGTGGTGGGCATGCGTGAGTACACGGCCCACCCCAGTTGTGCACCAGGGCCCAGGCCCCTAGCAGCAAGACCAGTCTCGGTCGTCTCCCACTGACAGAGCAGGAGTTGCCGACCTATCCCCTGCCCTAGTCACAGAGGGATCAAAACAAATGTTTGGACCCTGTGGACAATTTTTTTAAATTGAGATTAAATTCACATGACATAACATTAAACATTTAAAGTCATCAATTCAGTAGCATTTTAGTACATTCTCAGCAACCGCCACCTCTATCTGGTTCCAGAACATTTCCATTTCTTCAGCATAAAGCTCTTTACTCACCGAGCAATAAATTCTCCTTATTCTCCTGTGCCCCAGCCCTTAGCAACCACCAATCTTCATTCTGTCTCAATGGATTTACCTATTCCTGATATTTCCTATAAATGGAATCCTACAATATGTGATCTTTTGCATCCAGCAAAAGATCTTTTTCACTTAGGTAACGTTTTTGAGGTTCACCCATGTTGTAGCATGTATGGTACTTCATTCCTTTATAGATCTGAATAGTACTCCATTACATGTATATGCCACAATTTATTCCTGTGGACATTTTTGACATGAAATGGTCAAAGGATAAAAAGGGAAACATTTGGGCAACAGTGAAAAAATTACCAGGTGGTATCATGCCTACATTAACCTTGCAGTCCATGTATTGTTTTAACCAGAGAATATATCGTGCAATAGACATGTTGCTCCACTCCTGAGCCTTCCACCACCCCCAGGAGGGACAGGGATGACTCTGCAACAAGGGTAGAAAAGGACAAAGAAATGGTTCCGCTTCTACTTTGTCTTTCAGGGTCACGAAGTAAGTGCGAAACAAGTTAGCATAACTTATCTAGTCACCAAAATGGCTTGGTTAGGTTTTCATACCCAGTACGTGACCACAGTGTCACAAGGTCACATCCTTGGCATGTGTTACGTCATCTGGAAGAAGCATGTGCTGAGTCCCACTGAAGATGCAGACGATGCCGCAAAGATGAGCCGAGGGTGCTCAGCGGTGTGGGAGAAGGTGTTCCTCCACAGGTGCTCACAGCTCCGTCACCATCCACTTTCAATCTGTAATCAAAGACTTGTCTCTGAGTTATTTGCCTCCCTGCCAGCCTGCTTACCACAGAGAATACCCAACCGAAAGCCAATGAATAAATGAGATTACATGAGAGGAATGTCCCCCTTGACTTCCGTGATTAATTACTGCAGGTTGATTTCAGCTACATTTTTCCTTGGGCATTTCCCTAAGATTTCACATATAATAGCCCCTGGACGCTGGGAAAAACAGAGGAGAAAAAGCTCCATTATATCTTAGTTCTATGCTACTCATAAATGAAAATCATTGTTAATTTAGAGTTTGACAGCTGTGGAGAATTTGTAAGTTTAGGGCAGCTGTCATCAACACTCTAGCTTATTTTTCAAACAGATGTTTAATTTGACTTTAGTGCTATTGCCAATTTTTGAGGAGAAAGGGGGAAGCAGAAACAGAAATAATCATTATATTCATCATTTGGTTTCCTTTCAAAACATAAATTGGCATGATTAACGATGACATCAGAATTTCTGTAATTGCAATTTTGGGTGCAGGACTGGTTAGCTATCATCTCCTTACTTGGTCTGAAACTCCATTTTTCCTCTCCTAAAGTCAGAGGCTGTTTTGTCATAATTACACCCAGACTCTGAACAACAGTCGCAGCTGACCAGCGTACAGGAAAACTCAGGGAGTGGTCAATGATGGGTGGCTGGGTCCCAACCCCAGATGAAAGTCACAGGGCCAAATCTGTCTTGTGGCTGTGGAATCAGGAAACCAGCAGGAGCAAACAGAGCCTGAGGAATGCCATCCCAGGTCTCCCATTCCCTTTTACATAGCTACCATGCGTATGTGGCTCAGGCAGCTGGGTTTGTGCATGCTCATAGTGTGCAAATCGGTCTCGATGTATAAAATTAAACACATGTGTGGCTCCACGTAGAAATCTGATGAGTCAGAATGTACTTGAACAGGCCCTGCTGTTCCAGTCCACGTGGCTTGGAGGGAATCTTCCTTCACACCAGCTGTGTTGCTAGGTAAACCCACATCCCGGATCTGATTTCCCTGCCCTTGCCTTTTCGTGTTTGGATTTCAGTGGTCTCCCTCGGCTTTTACTTTTTACCATCTGTCATGTGTTTGATTGTGGCCCTCGGCACCTCTTTGACAATGACTCTGTGGTGGGAACACTAGATGCAGTAACACACTTATTGTTTACCTTTGTGCTTGTTCCTTTGTACATTGAGAGGGACGACTCACCTTGCCTTCTCCCTCAGTCAACAACTCTGATACATGCTATGCTAAAGAAGAATCTACTCCAAGGAAAAATTGGGCAGATATCTTGGATTTCAGTCTTAAGCCATGATTTGGTAGAGGAGCCATCCACAGCCTGAACCAGCTAGTGCTAGAAATAAAGGGTCTAAACAGAATCAAGGATGTGCACTCTGAGGACCAAGTCTGAATCCTCAAAGGGTGCCCCCCTCAATCTCTTTAAATGGAAAGTATTATTCTCAGAATATTAACCTGGACCTAATTCTTCCTTAACAACAGAAAGACCAGGCTTCTGCCAGCTTAAACACTCAAGAATTCGGGGGAATCTTTAGGGAATTATTGCGTGTATCAAAAACTCCTGGCTGTTGCTTGCCACCCCAGCCATCTGCCTGGGTCTAGACTATGTGTCCATTCCTCAAGCAGCTGCTCCCTCACCTCTGCTCCATGCTTGGAGCCTGTCCTTCAATATCTCGCATCACAGCTAGGGTCAAGCGATGATAGTTGATTAGATGTTGTTGAAAGCTTGGGCGGTGCCAAATGGGAATTTCAGCACAGGGAACCTACATAACTGGCTTATAGGTTTGGCTGCTCTCTGGGCCCAGAAACCTAAGCTCATCCTTCCTCTCACACACCGTGAGTATGAGGCTCCCAGCCTAACCTCAGGAGCCAGTTTCCTTCTCCCAAAGAATGCCCCTATTCGAGACCCAGTTGTCCCAAATTTCAGACCCAATTCTCCTCTAGACTAGTTTTTTTTAGCATTACAGTTAGAAAGGTAGATTCACAGGTCAGGCGGCCTGTGATTGAATTCTGGCTCCACCGCCCACTGATGACATTGGGCTAGTCATTCTAAACTCCCAGTACCTCAGATGCTACCCTGGAAAATAAGGATAATAATAGTACCTACCTCACAGGGCTGCCGCGCGGGTGAAGCGAGTTAATATGTGTATGCAATGTGTTTAGAAAGTGTCTGGCACAGAATAAGCTCTTTACGAGACTGCTTATTATTATAGTTTTGTTGTCGGTGGTGTTATTGCTTTACATTTGCAATAAAATGAAGATCGTTGTATAGATGTTTCCTAAAACAAAAGAAGTGGTTTGCCCCCAAGAGTGAATTCCAATTACTAGTACTTAGGGCAAAAACTGTGCAATTTTAAATGTGGTTTTTCAAACCTCAGAAACTATTAAATTTCAGTCTCACCGGGTCTATTTTCCTTTTGCTTGCTTGCTCCTTGCCAATTAGCATAAGAAAAACATAAAAAAATAGTCATGTTAAATTTAAAAAAAATCAAAACCTGGTAAAATAAAAATGTAAATATAACATCAGGACAAGAGGAAGACCGAGCGCAAATATACATGGGCTCTCAGTTCCCACAGAGTTGTAAGAGGAACAGATTATGCCCATTAAATAAAATGGAAAGCTACAGGTCATCGGATATAAATAAATACATAAGCCAATTAAAGGAATAAATGAATAAATGAATGGAGGAACGTTTGATAAAGAGCAGAATGTACAATCTCAAAATACCTGCACTCAAAATACTGACTAATTACAGAAAGAAAAACAGGAACTTCAGAATGGGGAAGTCTGGCAGACCCCAGTAACAGGACAAATTAAATTTACATCATGTGCCACCTGAGAGGATACAATGAGAAAACACAGCATCGCTTCTGTGATATTCCTACTAAAGACACATAACTTAAATCGAATCCTGAAGAAACATCAGACGAGCTCAAATATTTTACAGAGTTACTGACATGTAATCTCCGAAAGTGTCAAAGTCATAAAAGTCCAGGAAAGACTGAGGAGCTATTTTAGATTGAAGGAGACTAAAGAAACATAAAATCTAAGTATAACACTGTGATTCTAAACTAGACCTCTGGGCTATAAAGGAATAAATGGCAAAATTTCAACAGGGGTTGAGGATTAGATGTACTAATGTTAATTTCCTAAATCTGACAGTTGTATCATGGCTCCTCGGGAGAATGTCCTTGTTTATAGGAAATGTGTAATAAAGTACTCAAGGTGACCAGATATCATGTCAACCACTTGCTCCCAAATGCTCCAGGGAAGAAAATTCTATGTACTGTCTTCTAAGTTTTCTTTAGGGTGGAAATGGTTTCATGTTTAAAAGACTCAGCTCAAAGACAGAGTGAAAGGGAAAAGAGAAGAGTTGCATTTGCCTCTTTGTCTCTCCTTTCTTGTTTCCGTTTCTTCCTGGCTTCTTCCTCTCAGCAGCTTGGGCTTAAATGTGGGGGAGAAGATGCTGGGTTCAATGGAGAAGACAGGCAAGGACTCACCAGGCCTGAGAGGCTGGGCTGAGTTCATTTGCGCCACTGTTCCATACCAGCCATCATGCCAGAGGCCAAGAATGCAGAGCTGAGCAGGGGACAGCCTCCTAGGAATACCCAGAATGGTAGGAAAACAGACAATGGGCAGCAACTACGTGGTGTGAAAGAGGCCACCCTGGGAAGAGCACAGGGCTAGGGCTGGAGCGGGGGCAGCTCAGATCACCTCCCCTCTCAACCCATCCCACACTGTCAGCAGTCATGTGAGCCCCCCATGCAGCCAGGTGAGCTTGGAGCCTCGGCTGCTTACAGCCTGGGCAGCTGCAGAGCCGGAACAGCTCAGCAGAGGAGGGCAACAAAGGGTCAGGTTAAAGAAGAAAGTCTAAGAATCAGGTCCAAAGCATGTTCAGTGGGGGGAGGCCTTCACAAGGGAAGAAATGGGGCACAAAGTTGGGTTAAGATGAGCAGTTTAGGATGGACGCTGTGGATAAGGCAAAGGTGTAGGTCCCGTTTGTATGTGGTACCACAGGTGGCACTTGGCCTCTGTGGGAAAGAACGTCAGTGTAGCTTTCACCACCCTCAGCACCCTACTACCGCGCAGGACTCTATTGCGCATTGGACAAACATTTTCTGAGCACCTATTATGTGCCAGGCTTGGGCTAGGTATGGAGGAGATGAGAGAACAAGCTGGAGGGACTAGCACATGAATATTCATCTGAGAACCTGAAATGCCAAGCTGTCTTTGGAACAAGGCTGCATTTTCATTTTCACTTTAGCCCCTGGAACAAAGCAGGGAAGTGACAGTTACCAGCTGGGGGTGGAGTGGGGCGCGTGGGAGGGAAGAAGAGCAAGTTCCTTCCAGCGGCAGGACCATCTCTCAAACAGCTTTTCACAGAACGCCTAATTATTCCTTTATTCCTCCACAACAGGAAAATCTCCCTTTCCACACTTTTCTAGCCTAATCACGTTTTTCAAGATGGTTCCTGACTGATGCAAGTGTTGCCCCTTGCAGGCAAGCTCTGGCGGCAGGCAGGTCAAGATGAGAGTCCTGGCCCCACCCATTCTGAGCCTGTTTTTCCCTGTAAAAATGGGGAGGAGGCTCTAAGGCTTAGGAAGTGCCCCTTTTCGTTTTTAGGTAGTTTAGGGTTTACAGTGCGCCTCCCCAATTCTCTTGCAAGATTGACGTCACTGAGTGAAATTGAGGCTGAGAGAGACACCATGACTGGAGCTGGATCCCACGGACCGTGAATGTAAAAGTCAAGGTGGAAACCTGGCCTCCACTTTCAAAACAGAAAGGATTTTCTGTCCTTTGGCACATTTTCTTTTACGATGATCAAAGTCACTGGGTAACTCTGGGGACACCTGCATATTCTATTTCTGCCCAGGAGTTTTAGCTTGGGATTTCCCTGCCACATGGGAGCTGGGAGAGCAGTGGAGAAAGTGAAACTCACTACCTACTCCTGGCTTCACCGCTTAAGGGTTATATAAACTTGGGCAAGATACTTGGTCCCTCTGTACCTCAGCTTTTTTCATCTGCAAAAGGAGATAATAACAGTAACTATCTCATAGGTAGGAGAATTAAACCAAGTAGTCTAAGTCAGTAGCTCTTGGCTACAAGTGAGAATCACCTGAGCAGCTTTTAAAAATTATCAGTAAAGGCCCCATCTCTGGAAATTCTGATCTCCTTGGTCTGGGATGGAATCGGGGTGTCAGTGCTTTTTAAAATCCACCCCCCAAAATAATTCTAATGAGCAGCCAGGGCTGGGAACCCTCAAGGTATGTAAAACACTCACTACGGAGTGCTTAGGGCATAGTAAGCACTCAATATTGTTCATTATTAGGGTTGTACCAGCTGGTGATGAAGTAAGGCACATGGACTAACACTGGTGAATTGGTGCGAACACCCAGTGGGCGCCAGCTGCTGTGCAGTGCACTGTGGGTAGATAGATGAGCAAGAGAGTCCCCACTTCATAAGAGTTTAATTAACTCCCTAGTTGGGTAGGAAAGGCATAAATACATGAGAAGTTAAGTAGCGACATGAGGTTTAAAGTAGAAGGAAGAAAGGAAGAGAATGTTTTTTCAGGTAACTACTTTGTGCTAGGATCTTTACAGGCCAGCTCAGCTCATTAATGCTCACAAGAGTCCCATAGAGTTGGTATTAACCCCAATTTCTAGGACAGGAAACTGAGGCTGTGGAATTACGTGAGCTACTGCACACTGAACAGGTAGGCCAAGATCTGCCTGACTACAGAGATCTTCCTTTTATACCATGTCTGCACCACGCTGGTTTCATGGTGACTATAAACAAAAGTAATGAACTAGGAGGGATCAGAATTTAAAAGGTTTAAACACCGGTCCCTATTTAAATATGTATATGTATGGTATCTTTTATTCTGTGTATCTACCATTCTATCCACTTATTCTTCCCTCCTTTCGTCTAGCCATTCATTTGATTCTGTTACCCAACAGGGCTCTAAAATGAGATTTTCAGTTTAATCAAATATTTTGGTTAATAAGCCAATCTGTTGGGTAAATTTTAATTAATTTTTTTATTTTCTTGCATAAAGTTAAAAAATCAGCATTAAGCTAAATAATATATCACTTCCAACAAATCGCAGAGGGGTGGGAATGCTCAGGTTAGGCTTCAAGGTACACTAATGCATCGGAGTTTTTAATGTAGATTAACTACCAGTCCTAAACAGTAATAGAAGTAGAGGAAAACAAAATTAACGTGATTAAATACACTCAGAGACTATTTATTCTGTTAATTG
Organism: Anoura caudifer; assembly: GCA_004027475.1. NCBI lineage: Eukaryota > Metazoa > Chordata > Mammalia > Chiroptera > Phyllostomidae > Anoura > Anoura caudifer. Next base: position 28,888 of record PVKU01009311.1, read on the forward strand.
TTAAAATTTAGGCAGCAGTCAGATTGCAAGGAGACTTGCAGCTGCAGCTCCGAAATAGCTGGTCCTCCCCTCAGCTGTTGCTAATTAATGTGATTTTCCTAATAACAGTTGCCTGATAGCAGAGAGATGGTAGCAAATCAAAACAACTTCATTTCAGTGTTGATGAGCCCTGACAACAACAACCAAAAGAGCCCAGCAAGATCCAAACGGAAATGTTGCTAATTGCAGGCTAACATGTGGTGTTTCTTTTATTTTTAAATTTTTTTATTTATTGATTTGAGAGAGAGAGGAAGCGGGGAGGAGAGAGAGGCATCAATTTGTTCTTCCACTTGCTGCATTGGGACGATGCTCTAACAAACTAAGCTATGGGCCAGGGCTACCTGCAGTGTTTCCACGCACCACTGACCTCCAGAAGTTTATCGTACAAATACATAGGGTATATTGGGTAGCATGCAAGTAACATCATTACATCAGCCGCAATCACAACGGGATTATGCCACAGGCTCCAGAGAGGAGCAGAAAAGTATTCTGGACAATTGTCCATCACTCTGGACCTTGGCATGTATAAGTGACCCATCTTCTCTTAATCTGTCTGACATTTTTCCCCCCAAAAGACAGAATTCAAGAAGCCAGTTGGCACCATATGATATGAAGAGCCCTACTGGAAAGAGTTTTCTGAAAAGGAATCCAGAAGTAGCCAGCATCTCTCATATCTAACCCATCTATGGTTGCATTCGGCTCACATATTGATCACCAGTCCAATCAATTGCCAGCTAATTGGTTTCACCAAAATACGTTGCACAAATCATAACAGTTTATAGGTGAAAGAACTGGTTTGGTTTTCCTAAGGAAGGTACCAGGCACATGGAAGACTAGAATGTATTAGGCTTTTCTACCAGCGATGCAGTATAACAGCATCGCAAACTGGGCCAGTGAGTGACATTAGATTCCTGGCCATAAGCGGCTCCTGGTCATCTTAGGGCTCCTTGAACAGAGAAGACTCCATGTTAGCAGGAGGTTGAATTATAGATTTCCAAGACCAGCTATGTCACCCCAAAGAAACACTAAGCTCTTAGACAAAGAGGGGTTAAATACAGTACAAAGGGTCATTACCAAAAGGTCATTACCCAAGATCCTGCTAGGACAAGGATTCTGCTAGTTTACTTTCTTGAAATTTATTTTACTTGTATTAAAATGTCCTTGACATGGAGCCATCCAAAAGCAAGGGAAACGCATACCCCATTGTGGTGGCACAAATTCAACCATTTGCAAACACAAAACGAAGCAGTGTCTGTGACCAGGGCAATAGACACTGACAGGTGTGTGATCTTTGGGCCCACCACACTGTGAGGATCCAGCTTTAAGGACATCTGTTGTGCTGCCCCCTAGAGGTGGTTACCATCTGGTTTTACTCCTGTTCCCTCATGGAGATGAGGTGGTTGAAGCTGAAGCCTCCTCCTTCCTTCTCTTCCCTCCCCATCTCTGCTTCTATCGCAACTTTGTGACAGTTCTAGGCATTCCCTTAGGAGCACACACACACTGAAGTTTAACTTCATCTCGCAGAGATATGCAACATGTAAATGTGGTGACACCGTTGCGTTTAAGATAGAGGTCTTTATCGATTTGTTGGGTTTTAATTTATTCCTTGCCTACTTGAAAAAAAAAGATTTGTAGTACCTTGTTTAATATGGATAAGAGGCTCCAGATTCATTCCCAAGTCCATCTCAAGCATTAGTGAAATTTTGCAATTTACCGTATTTTAAAAAAAGAATTAATCACTTGTATTCTACTCTGCATCATAATGAGGTTCCCTTAATTTATCTTCCACATAGTTTACTCAGAAAATTAGACCTCTTGACCTTCCTTCTTTCTTCTCCTCCCTGCCTCCTCTCTCCCTGCCTGCCTTCCCTCTTTTCTTTTTTTTTTTTTTTTTTTGGTTTTTTTTTTTTTGGTTTTTTTTCCTTATCTCTGACAGTGTTTTCTATGAGAAAGGCTAGAAAACAGAGCAAAGCATGCCCAGATGTTACGGCTTACATGTGGCTCACATTGTTGTTCCAGAACTCTTTGGTAGTCAGATGTGATCTTGATTTCCCTCTGATAAGCTTATGTGACATTAGAATGAGGTCAGGTGCTACAAGAAGGGTGCAGATGTTGAAAAGAAGAAACATGGGACAAATCTGGAGTCAAAAATGTAAGGCCTATGGGTATCTTTTTTTTTTTTTTTTTTTGTAAGGGTCACCTCAAGAGATAAGCAAAGTGGATTACATTGTGAAATCAGCCACTCTCTTTTCCATAAAGAAAGTTCCATCCTTGGTTTAACCTCTTCCCAGCAGGCACATCAACATCCTGTTGATTCCCAACATTGTGAAGGGATTTTGAATTCAACCCAAATGGTTGCTTTTGAGAATAATGGTTGCCATCAGTCAAACCAGCCCAGCTTGAACAAAGCAAAGCAGACTTAACTGGCCTTCATGCAGTGAGGAATGTTGCGTGACTCACACCAGCCACTGTGTGCTGCTCACCAGCCCTCCGGGTGCTGCTGCTAGCACTGCAGAGCTATTGCTTCTTTCCAGATCATGGTCATATGGTAGACACTCAACACTATGTGCTGAATATGAAAGAGCTGAATGATGAGTACAGTCAATGTATGAAAATGTATCAGATCAACACACCTTCAATGCCTCCTGCATGAAAGGCATTGTGCTAAGAGCTAGGGGGGCCCCAGGGCTACAAATAAGGCCACTTCCCTGAAAGAGCTTAGAATTCAGTAAGAAGAATTACATTAAATGGTAATACAAGATATTAAAGCTCAAGCAAACATCAAGAGTAGCCAGTGCCTGAATGTCAAATAGAAAGTAATGACGGGCAGTGTTCTAGAAACCCAATGAGACTCTAAGGGGATGGTGAGGGGATAACAGATGAGTGTGGTGTGGTTAGACACAGAAGAAGTGGAAGTGCATTTCTGGTTTAGTGAGCAGCGTGGCCAGAAGCCAGGAGGGGTCATGGGACCCGTGCTCCACACACAGTGAGAAAGCAGGACTGAGTTCAGGTATTTGGGAAGAGCCAGGTTGTACCAGCAGGGTGTCAGACCTGGAAGGTGGTATGTACCTGGGTGTTCAGGATTGTGGTCATTTAGCCAAGAGTTTGGACTGTAATTGATAAGTGAGAGAGGAACCTTTGTTTGGAGAGGACCTACTATGTGCAAGACCCTGTGCTAGGGTGGGCTGGGACAGGGCAGATATGGGAGATGGGTTAGTTAGGACTATGTTGCCATTGCTGTCTAACAATCTATGAAATGAAGTGATAATGTGCTCACAGTGACAATTAACCAGTCCCTTGGCAGAGCGTATATAAATTGGATGGGTTTGCAAGGAGAGGTGATTCATTAAGAGGTTACTGCAGTAATTGTACAAGGAATCCTTCCTTTACTTTTCTGTGCATGTTCTTTTTGAGTGTGGGGTGGATAGGACTCGGATGGATACAAGCATAAAAATCAAGACTCCTCATTTCGAGCAAATGGTTTGCATATGGTTTTTTCAGGGGTTCAAGAATCCTCTGAAATTCACTCAGCAACATGAATCCCTAGCTAAGAACCATAACCACCCTCCCCACAGTCCCTAACCCAGCCTGCAGGAGGGAGCATCTCCCAGCACACAGGTCTGCTACTGTACAAGAAACTCCCATTTCCACTGTAGAAGTGCCTGGTGACAGACAGTCAGGGAAGCTCTCTGAGGAAGAGGAAGAATGGCAGGTAGCCTGTGTTTAAGGATATTACGCTGTCACCTGGATTGTTTCCTTACACCTGAGGGACAATGTTGCCAGCCCTGGCTTAAGGGAATCCACAAAAAGGGGAGGCAGCTGAGGCCAAGGTGGAGCGGGACCAACTGCAGAGAGTAAGGACTTGTGTAAACCAGCCAGAAAGGAGCTTGCCAGGAGGCATTTCCTCTCTCAGGAGGGGGTGGGTGATTATGGGATTACACCCACACCCTGTGCGAAGCACAAGGACTCAGCAAGGAACACCAAGAAACCCAGGAGCAATGCTCCGCTTTCTATTTCTTGTTTTCCAGCAGAGACAGGTTCTATTTCCGATCAGAGCACAGTCTGGAGAGAAAGCAGTTGAAGTCTTGGATGCTTGGAATAAAAATTTAACCTTCATCTTTACGAAAAAAAAAAAAAAAAAAGCATATGTACCTTCGTTGAAGATTTTTATTAAATGGAATGACAGTCATGCCCTTTCATATCTCTCCCAGCATGCATTTCAGACCTAACAGTGATTATCAAGGTTTTCAAGGTCAGGAACCCCTTTGGAAAGCAAAAGAGAGCTATGAACTCTTACCCAAAAGTATGCACCTGTGGACATCACACAAAATTCCATCATCCTGAAACCCATCTGCAAACCCCAGATTGTAAACCCTGGGTTCAATAAGCTTTGACCAGATCCTCTGCTAGATTCCAGGTACCCAGTGAGGAATAAGAAACAGTCCTGAGGCTTAAGAGGCTCACAATCTGCTGAGGGTTTATAGGTGTGGAGAAGTTGGAGGAGAAAGTGAGGCAGGGGGCTGATCAGCAGCTTAACTGTACAAGACATTATACAGAACAATCACGGGTTCAATAGTATTACATAAGCAGTGAACCCAACTGTCCGCTGTCCTTGGATTAGTCATACCCCAGGTACCATTGATCATGTTGCTAAATGCTGAATAACGTGCTGAGGCTAGTTTTTCTTTAAAAGTAATTTTTCAGGAACATAAAGCATCATGGTATTGTATTCTTAAAAGAAAAAGATATCCTGGCCTCAAGATGCATTGTGAGATATTGCCTTCCCTCCAGGCTCATCTCTCTTTGCAAGGTTACAAAATGCCATGGATAATTTAAGCCAGAGAGAAGAACCCAGAAAGGGTCAAAAGATGCTGGGGAAAAGCAATTGAGTGGTTTAAAACAATTATAGGAAATGAGAAATGGTCCTGCTCACTACCCAGGATTGCCTACCTGCCAGAGCTTCCACCACTGGGACTACTTCCTGCAGTTTATTTATTTTGTCTATGTGAGTTTATTTAAGATTTTTTTCCAACAGATGACAAATTTCCAGCCAGTGATTTAGCAGGTACCCCTAAGGGTTTCCACTGTTTCCTCAGCCATGGCGCACGGGCATGTGACAGCCTCCTCCAAAGAAAAATTATTTCCCACGCCTGTGTTTTTCTGTCAAAATCCCACCCATCACCCTTCCCCTTACAGCCCAGTCTCTCTTCACAATGGCGTGTACTTGCAGGAATGCCTGCTCTCTTCCTAGTCACAGTAAACAGGGGCTTGTCTTCTGCACCTGTTGGAAAGTTGCAGCAAATGGCAGCATGACCCCCCCACCCACCAATTCCAAGCCCCCTTTTTAAGTCCTCATTCATAATGTCATTCTCCAAGACTCTTCTGACCAAACTGTCCCACCCCTACTCCCATTGAAGTCCTACAGTGCTCCCTGGTACAATCTCTTGACCTGGTGCATAGGGGCTTATTTTTCTCACAAAACAAGAAGTCTAGGGGTGGGTGACTTGCTGGTATTGTTTCAGCACCTAAAAGATGTCAGGGCCAGTGCCTCTGTGATTTTTCTTGGCCTTTTCCTCATGGTCACAAAAAGGCTGCCTTGTTTTATACATTGTGCTTGTAATCAAAGCCAGAAAAAGGACAGGCCAGGGTGACTCATTAATTTCTCTTACCTGGAAAGCAAAACTTCCTCAGAAGGCCTCCCCTTCATCCTGCAAAGCTGCCCTTACATTACTGAAGCCACATGTGGGTCATATACCTCCCATTTCCCAGCAGCAAGAAAAGCTGGGAAAGTGAGAACAAGATACTGTGATTGGCTACCTTGTACTACCTCCTGAGCAGAGGGTTTGGCAGGCATGGTAGATGGAAGAAATGGGTCTTGGGTAGACTCTCGCACTTGCTATGCAGTATTTTGATCCACCAGATTACATCTCTCCCTCTCTTTCATCAGGCTGTCAACTGTTTGCTGTTGCACACACACTGTCTTACTCATCGCTTCACTTCCAGGGCCTCACACAACTGTTAAGCTGAAACACGAATAAATTAATGTCTTCCTGCTTTTCATGCCTCTCACATCTAAACTCATTCTTTTAAAACATATAATCCAGTTTTATTCTGTCTTTATGTCTCTCTTGTGATATGAAAATTAATTCCTCATTGTTAATTTTCCATTGGATTTTGCAGGAGAGGCAGTAAAATGTTAAATCCTAGAGTAATAGTATTGAGAAGATATGATAAAGATGCGGTCTGACACTGGACAATAAAAAGAGAAAATGAGACCTCAATAAACTTGTGGTCCTCAGGGTTATTCTAAGAAGAAATAAACTGAATGCTAAAATGAATTTTCCTCTCATTTTTGTTAAAACTAGAACTAGCGTTTATGAACGAGTGGTGATTAAGTGGGAATAATCTCATGGCAGCTACTAGAATTGCTTCTCTGCAGTAACGACAAGTGACCGTACCAATCTTTGAACCAATAGTTTTGTGACCTCAAGTGAGGATTGTAACCTTACTATTGGGCACACATGGAGTTCTCAGGCGTGCTGTGGACAGAGCCTTGCGGTTAAGCTCTCCCTTTGTACTCCACGGGGCGCATTATCATGGGCTGCCAGGATTCTGTGAACTCCTGGACTGAGCTCCATGTCCCGAGATGCCACTAAAGCCATAGAAAGGATTGATAAGGGTCTGGATCATAAAAGGCACCCAGCCTGTAAACATATCTGCTCGTGAACATAAGGCCAATGGTCAGGGTAGCAGTTGGGGACCTTACGAAGTGAAATAAGGCAGATAGCTTCAGTTCGTAATGATATTACCATTGCTATGACTTTAACACTTCATTCCTGGGGCTTCCCACAGAGCTGTTCTTTCAGGGTAGAAGGAAGATGATGCTGATTATAAATTGGATCACTTCTATGGAAAACATCCCTGAGATCACAGACAAATGTTGTAATGTATTATAAGAAGTGTTCAGTAATAGGGATTTTACTAGAATTGGGATGAGGATTGGCAAAAATAGTCTGGAGACCCCAAACCTGAGCTTCACTTTGGCCATTCATTAGCTCCACCTAAGGCAGATGACCAGGGTAGCACCCTCACTCCTCCCTCAACAAGGGAATGAGACAGACCTGGCTCCAATCTTAACAATAGCTGCTATTTATTAAATACATTAATGTGCCAGGCACTTCGCTAAGGACTGGTGATTTAACAACAGCAGCAATAATGGCTACACATACTGAACATTGACTTTTTGCAACATGCATGTGGTAAGGCCTTTGCATGAATTCTGTATACACAGCAGTGACCCAGCTCCTGAGGATCAAGGTGTGTTTTTAAGTCATTTCATGGCCATGTCCTTTAGTTTCTGAGGTCTCCCTGTCCATTTTTGGAAAGAGTAGGGATCCCAGGCCCTTTCAGCACTAGACAGAAAACCCACAACCCAGCAAACTCTAACTTCACACCAACAGGCAAATTCCCCAAGGAAAAAGAACAGCCAATAAGAAAACCCTTCAGACAGAAAAGGGCCAAGCATCCAAGAGATTCAGGATGGCGTTTCTGGAAATGTTCTATTTTACATTTAAAAGGAAATTTTTGAAATGATTAAGTTCTTTAGAATCTCAATATTCCAAAGTTTGAGAAGCTAACACACTGAGAAATTTAATTTAGATTTCCTTAACATGTTCTTTCATGATAAGAGAGCATCCAGTAGATCAGTATATAAATGCTATGCAACAGGACTGCCAAATTGCAACAGAGAATGGGAGAAATTTGTCATTTTGAAGTGCTGAGGGAATTCTTACTAACAGCTTTCTCATCTTGTAAAGCTATTATTCTCCTGAATGATAATATGATTTATAAATCTCAGCTGAGTTTTATACTTCGATGCAAACAGACTTCAAGTGAAATGCATTTTTGCAGAATATAAAAATCTCTCAGGAGTTGACCAAATGAGGAGTAAAAAGAAACATCTTCTGCAGTTAAGCATATCAAAGTCTTGGTCTCCGTTGTCATATCGGTAGGTGAATGTTGGTCTTCTTCAGAGTTCTGGGCTTAGCTTAACTTTTCCCTCAGTACGCTTTCCCTGGATGACATCAGCCACTCTGAAAGCTTTAACTTTTACTTCTGCCTCAGTGACCTCCTTATTCACACTCGCCACCCCTCACATCTCTCCTGAGTCACAGTTCCCCATGTCAAACTGCCCCCTAGATGCCACCTTCATATCCTATAGTTCAATCTCAAATTCTCTCCTTTTCCTCCAAACCCTGTTTCTTCTCCCAGTACTATAATGACATTAGTAGCGTCTATAGATATAAATAAGATACATCTCCTGCTCTCAAAATCGAATGATCTAGCACAGGAGATAGAAGAGTAAACAGGCAATTACAATACAGGTTAACCAGTGCTGCAGTAGGAGAAACCCAGCAGGCTGTGACTGTGGTTCTCATAGGAAGAGCACCTGGCCAAGGAATCACCTGAAGGAAGTACCGTAGTTCAGTAGGAGTTAGGTAACTGAACTGTGGGTGTGTGTGAATGTGTGTGTGTGGTGTTGAGGAGTCATGAGGAAGGGCAAAAGAGGTCCCAGGGACAGAGGCCCAGAGGTATAAGACCAATGAACACAGGTATAGGACACAGCTTGGACAGAGTACTCAGGCAGGATTGGATAGGGATGAGGGCAGATCAGAACAAGCCTTGTGTCCCACATTTGATCTGCACAGAGTTTGAAACCCAAAGGGCATGATGCAGAGGGCTGGCCAGCCACATGGAGATGTCTGCTCTGGCTTTTCCTGGTGATCACGACCCAGGGTCCAGGCAAATCTTGGTTCTCCACAGTGTGTACCATGAGCTGGTCCAAGGAAAATTCATCAGGGTTACATTTCATAGTAATGCTCACCTCACAGGGCAGTTGTATTTTTTTATACCTGACCTTTAATCCTTACAACCACTCTGAGCAAAAGACAAACCACGGACTTTGGAGGCAGACAGAGGAAATTCAAAACCTTAGGCATGTAACTTGAAGCTTCCTGCACCTCAGTCATTCTCCTCTGGAAAATAAGCCCTCATCTTAATCCCTCTGAAAACAATAGCATTTTTCTAAGTTTGCCAAGCTTGACCTGAAATGACATGAAGCTAGTTATAGTTTTTATTTACCCTCTTAGTATAAATATTCTTACATTTTACTGCAAAATATTGATGTGTTTAACTGGGGGGATGTTAATGGTATCTGAAAAATTAATTCAAAAACACACCTAGCCCAAGGGTCTTGGATGAGGAATCTGAGGACCTGTGATATATGCAATGCATACGACACAGGAGATAATGTACATGAAGGCCTCCACAACGCAGGGACCGGCAGGCACAGTGCAAGGGTGCAGAAATTACAGCTATTATCAAAATGAGAAAGTGAGCCTCCTGAGACTTTGGAAAACAAGGGATGAGGGAAGCATCTTATAGGAAATACATGGTTTCTGTCTCTGCTCTCCCAAATTTTTACGATCTTAATTTGGGAAAATTTAGAGATGATTCAATTTTTCAAGGTGTGTTCATGCTTTTAAATCATTGGCTTTGCCATTGTTCTCGTATTTATAGCAGGAGGAAGAAAATTCAAGATATTTGTTGTAGATGCTAGCAAAGGCAGGCAGAGTGGAAGAGGAGTTCGGGTAAGGGGCATAAACTTCTCAAAGTCTGCAACCCAGGGAGCATGGCACCAAATGGCAATAAATGAAACCATAGTAAGTTTGTATTTTATCCTGTATAGCAGGGTTTTCAAACTATTTTGGCAAGAGAATTTTATTGAGACCAAGTTTGAGTGGCGTGGGAGCTCTGTGTACTGCAGCCACACAACAACCTGTTTTTACTCTATGGCCCAAGAGCTTTTTCAAAAGAGCAAACCTGATCATCTCACTCCTTGGGTGACACTCTTCAAAGCTATCTCATCGAGCTTGGAGTAAAAGGCCATCTCCTTGCAGCCTCTGAGTGATGTTGTTCTGCCTACTCTCCAGTGGCCTCACACCACCTCCCTGGCTCACCACTTGTAGGGTCTCCAATGAGCTCTGACCCTCCCCCACTTCAAAGATTTTACAAGGAAGGCCCTCCCCCTTGCTTTGCCCTCCCACTTGCCAGTTAGCTTCTCTTTCAAATCTATGCTTAGCCATCTTTTCTGGAGGGAGCCTTTCCCAGCTTGGTCAGGACCCCCCATGTTATACTCTCCCACATCCTACAGATTTCTCCATTCAGCACTTAATCACAGTTGTGTTAAATGAGTCAGTGAGGATTTGGTTGTTTGATGCTTTTCCTTCCACTGTACTGTGAACTCTGAGAATGGAAAGGGGCCCCATCTGTCTTGTTCATGACAATATCCCCGGCCAGTGTCTGGCCCTCTAAGTAGGCCCCCAACAACTACTTGCTGAAAATGTACCAGTAAATGCAACAAGAAGGCAGGAGGGGAAGGAGGCTGCTTCGGCTGCAATGAGGATAGAGCCTTTAGTTGAAGCAAGAATGTGGAGCCTGGAATACTTCCCATTAGACCTTCTCCTTGCCTTCCGCAGGGGTCCCTGAGGCCCTTCTCGGTGGGAAACAGTCTGAAAAGCACCGTGGGATACTCTGACTAATAAAAGGCTTTATTATCTGGCTTTGGGGTGAGAGTCGGTGTTCTCAAGAGTGTTCTCTTGGCCCAAGGAACCATTCTGCTTGATGGTCAACAGAATGATCATCATAAATGATCAAAGTAGCTTTGTGTTGACAGGAAGTATATTTCTTTCATTTATTTCAACATGTTGTCTCCCCTGGGTGGGGAAAAACTATAAAAGACATATGTAGACTGGTCTGAATTTTATCCTTTTGTGCAAGACAGTGTGCAGAGTAGACATTTCTTTGGAAAGTCATCTTGGCCTAGGCCCAGACCATTGAGAAAACTGCCTCTGTGCTCGGCAGATCTGTGCACATTTGGCCCCCCTATTCCTGCGTGTGAGATCGTGTGACACAGGGCAAATTGTGTGACTCTTTCATTCGCTCAGTGTAGTCGGCTGGGATGGAGTCAAGGGCCCCCTTTATCTGCTTAATAGGGTAACTCAAAGTAAAAATTACCTTTTGATTGGGTAGCATTGCTAAAGAAAATCAGCAGAAAAAGCTGGAGATCCATTGGCACCATCTCAGCATTAAGTGTAGTAGGCTTTTAAATTACTGGAACGCTGGGTTTTGGGATTCAACTTCCGCACAGCCAGCTAAAACTAAATAGCAGAGTGGGTTAAAGGAGAAGCAGAATGTCTGAGTGATCCTAATTAATGAGAAAATATGTGCTGGCTAAAAGTAAGTCATTTTTCAACCTCAAAATATTCTTTCCAGATTCTAAGAACCTATGTTTGACATGTTTAAGAGAGAGATATAACAGCTGAAGTTGTCTTTGTTCAGAACGCAGGAGACAGTTTTGACTAGACTTTCAGGAAAGATATAGAATGACATTTTCAGAACAAATCAAAATATATATTTTAAATTCCCTTTTTCCCCTTCAGGAAGAGGATTTGACATGCTTCTCTGATTTGAATTTGGTTGATCTACAAATGGTCTCAATAGTTTATATGAAACTAGAGTAAAATGAACCATTGAGAAAAGTTATTGAAGATGCTGTTAGTTCACTTTCTTACCTTAATATTAGCACCAACACCACCAACACAATTACTAATATTTATTGAGTGGTTTCTAGGTTGTTGCTAAGCTCTTAATGTATTTTCTTATTTAGTTCTCATAGCAATCCCATGGGGTAGGTATTATTTTTTAAAAACATTTTATTTATTTTCAGAGAGGGAGGGAGAGAAAAATCAGTTGGTTGCCTCTTGCATGCCTCCAATCAGGAACCTGGTCACAACCTAGACATGTGCCCTGACTAGGAATCGAACTGGTGACATTTTAGTTCACAGACAGGTGCTCAATCCACTGAGCCACACCAACCAGGGCAGGGGTAGGGATGGGGGTATAATAATGTCAATTTTCCAATGAAGAAACTGAGGCACAGAGAGTTGAAGTGACTCACCCAAAGCCACACAACTATGGTGGCCAAGCAAGGTACCGACATTCCCCAAATCTGCCTGCCTCATCATTGCACTTGTGTCTTCTTTCCTCACAGGGCCAGCATCGTACAGAAACGCATCATTTATTTTCAGGATGAGGGCTCTCTGACCAAGAAACTTTGTGAACAAGGTAAGAACATGCGGGTGGCAGAGGGCCAAAGAAGTGGAAGGTGGCTTATTCAGTCCAAACATCTGGCCTCGGGAATAAAGATGATTGGACTTTCTGAGTTCCTCAGTCCTTCTTCCTCACGTAGCTCCAATTTTTAATTTGGCTGTGTGCTCTGGATAATTGGATCTGCCTTAAGCTCTAATTACCCAGCTTGATTCCCTGGGTAGGAGATAATGTACCTTATATTGGTGTCGTCTTTTATTTTTGTGAAACAGTGATTATTCTGAAGAGGTTCCTTGGAATAATTCACAGGACTTAATTAAGGAATGCACAGTTGTGTACCTTTAGGAAGCTTTTAATGGTTTTCCAGAATAACCACCAGCAGGAACTTGTGTGGCACCCCGGCAATATGGGAGGGTCTTCTCCAAGGAGATGGGGTTGCCAACAGGCCACTGACCTTGTGATTTCACCACATTCAAGGATCTGGTCCTTAGATTTGCAAGCTCATCATCAACCTCTCCGTGGGTTGAAAGCAGCCTAACAAAGCCCATGCAGACCTGGAGAGGTCAGAGCAGAGAGGCCTGCATTCAGATCCAACCTGTGTTAAAGCCTGCCTCTGCCCTTCCTAACCATCTGACTTAATGTATGTAAAATAGCGCCATGCCTTCCCAGCACATAGTAGTAAATGCTATATATAAGTATTAGTTATTGTTATCTATATCTGAGAGCTTGTTTGTTAATCTACCATAAAAAATTAAGGCCTTAAACATCTGAATGTATTTAGAAGTCATTAAGGAACTAAATAAAAATAGAAAATGTTCTATAATTATACATCTTTATCTCATTTCTATTCATTTTTGCAGGATTTTATTTGCATTTAAAGTAATTAGCATTTTGAGAAGAACTAATCCTTTCCAATTCTAGCAAGTCATAAACTACTAAGAAAAAGGTTGATAAAAGTCTTCTGGGAAAATTATACGAGGCAATATTTTTTTGAGTGCTTGCTACATCTCAAGCACTATTCTAAGCACTCCACATCCTTAATCATGTAATCTATACAACCCTCTTTGGGTTGTATAGAAACTATACAACCCAAGTGGTAAAAACTATTAATTACATCATCCCTCTTTTATAGATGGCTCAGGCAGGAAAAGTTTGGCTTGCTCAGCATCATACAGCGAGTGGTAGAGGGCAGGGTTTGAATCTAAGAGCCAATGCCCTTAACCACTTCCCTTATTCTAAGGGACTACCTCCCAGTTCAGTAGAGTGAACTGTTGCCTTTGTTAGATCAAAGCATAGTAAAGCATAGGTTTCCCTATAGATGAAATAGAAATTAGGTTCTATATTGGGACGGAGGCGGTGCACAGTGAGCATGGGAAGAGCAGAAGGGGAGAGGTCAGATACCCTGTATTAGGACCATACCTGCCATAGGGGCCAGAGAGCTGGAACCTGTGGGTCAGGGCCCTAGTCGGCTTCCAGGCGGACATCACAACACGTGGCTCTTGGGGCTTTCCTTTCCTGTATTTCACTGTGCACAAGTTCACCCCTCTTTTCTCCAAACAGAGAACATCTCAGCTGTTGAGGCTCTTGGTTCTCAAAGGGCATTCCCATTCCTGCCCTGGCTCCATGAGATGACAGTGAGGGCCTGTGGGTCAGAGTTGTGGGTTTTCTGGACCACACATCTATAGGCCACCTCTTAGTTTACACCCACTGGGGTATGGCTTTGTTAGTTTGACTATCAGAAAACAGCCTTATTTCCCAGATTCGAGGCTTCTCAGGAGACACTTTTGCTGACACTCCCATGTACTAATAACAATCCTCAACTAAGTGCACTTTGCAAAGCCCCAATCCTTGTCTAAGCTATGAATATGCCAAACTTCTGCAGGTACAGTGTCGATACAATGGCACTGGAAATCTCTGCTGGTTATCATTTTTGAAGCAGAGATCCTGTCAAAATGACTAAGCACACACCTGCATACAAACACCACTTTCTAATGGCAACTTCGTGGGAGGTGGGGGGAGGCCCAGCAGGACCTGGGCTGTAGGATCATTAAATACAGTTGTGGATGATCCCTGGAGGCAGCAGACCCAGGAGGAAATTCATTAGCTAGCAAGCAGATCACGTTAAGAAAGTGTTTAATTTATGAGCATAGAGCAAAGGGATTGTTCTTAAATGTGTATGACTACTTAATTATCTCTAGCTCTTTCATTAAGGTCTTTACATTCTTTGCTTCTGTGGTGAGTCCAATCAAATCTATCGAGGAAGAGGAGAGAGAAATGAGTATTCCCCCTGCCCAGTTGAAGCTGTTAATGCATAGGGGAAAAATTAAGTACTGCACAGATCAAAAGCAATGGCAATCGTTATTTCAAAGAAGAAACATAAAACATTAAGCTACTTACAATTAAATGAGAAGCATAAAATATTCAAAAAGGTGACCTATCATAAACACATGCATCCCCACACTCACTTTAAAACCATGTCACAAACAATTAAGGGAAAGAGACAAAGAGAGGGAAGGATGAAGGGAAAAAACAGAGAAGAGAGGAGAGTGTGGGAGAGAAGAGATCATGAGAAAAGGTAAGAAGAGTGAAGCCTGAAGGATGACAGCCGGAAAGGAAGCTGACGGACTGAGAGTAGAAATGGGGAGAGAGTGCACCTCAGGAGACGCTGCAGGACCTGAACTTGCCTGTAGCTGGCAGGCCCTGCTGTAGTTGGGAGAAGGGGGAAGTGAACGCTTGTCATCACTGCCCTTTGAAAACCTGGTTCACTTTTAATCAGCTTTTCCTCACTAGGAAACAGTATGGCTGTTTCTAATTTCAAACTTAGATTTTTTTTTTTTAAGCGGAAGCTTATTTTCCGTTGGAAGTCCAAAAGATTTATTATAAATGAATCCTTGAGCTCCTACATACATCTTAAGTTTACTGCCTGTACCTGAGAGCCCTTTTGCTAAGGTAAACTTACCAATTTGCCTCCGTCTTGTTCCCTGAGACACTGCTGTCTCATTTGATGCTGCCTGGTAGCTAACAATCGAAACCCCAGCATGTATCTCTGAGCTCTGAATTCCTTTTTTAAAACTGATTTCGTTTTTTCACAACAGAGTTGGTTATAATGGAATTGTAAAAAGCAAAGAATCTTCAGGAGTTGTTGATCTACCCTGCCTTTCCTAAAATATATTCAACAGGGCTTGTCTCTTAACTATCAAAGTGGCTCACACAGGAATCAGACATAGTTTCTTGTGCATAAGGCAGTGGGGAGCCTGCTCCTAAGCACAGATGATGCTCTGGCCTCTTCCTAGTGGACAAAGAGTAGCTACACAATGATTTCTATTTTGGGTGGTTTCAGTCCTCTTCTTTAGGGCTGTTTAGAAATCCTGGAGCTGTGCAGGGAGATAATTTTCTAAATGGACCATTCTTCATTTGAAAAAGCAAAAACAGAAACACAGAAAAAAAAAAAATTCACTCCCTGGTGTTTCTGTAGACCTATCCAGCAGAAGGTCTTTCCTAGAGAGGTATAAAGCAGAGATTAAGAGCATGGGCCCTGGTCTCAAAAAGACCTGACCTCCAGTTCTGCCTGTACCACCCACTAACCCTGTAACCTTGGGCTGGTGACCTAATCTGCCTCAGTTTTCTGATCTGTAAAATGAGATTAACTGAAGTACTTACCTTCTAGGACTGCTAGGACAAACCTACCAATATATGGAAAAGACTCAGCACATAGAAGGACTCTATACAGTGTAGTTTTTATTACAATAATATGTCCTTTTTTTCTCCATCCTAAAACCTAGGATGCACTTCTTCTCCCCATCACTGATTTTGCATATTCAAAGCAAATGAACCCAGTAAATTCCATATGGAACACTTGTAAAATGCTCTTCCTTACACTCAAAAGAGTTTTGTATTCTTTGTTACTGTTCTTTATATAATATTTAAGAATAAGTGTCCAACTTGGAAAAAAAGAACATTTATGTTAATACAGCTACAAGAACAGAAGATGAAGCAATTGAAGCAAGTTGCAGCTGTAGTCATTGTTTTCATCTTAAAGCAAACAGAACAGACTACAAGTGACAATGCACAGTCAGGGATGTGGGCTTGACAGTCGGGTATCCTGAATTTATTCATGTAATCTCTCTTTCCCCACTTACGGCTATTCACAGCTAAAAACGGGGGCAGAGAGGGATTCTTAAGTTTTTCCTGGCTACCACTGTGCTCAGAAGTAAACCTGAATTTAGGAACATATTTCCAAACCCCCACCACTCCCATTAAAATTTCTGCAAGCTTGATACAAAGTAATGTGACTATACATGCATATCTTTTTTAAAAAAAATAATTTTCAGCAGTCCTTTATCCCTCTGTCTCTGCCTTGCTCTTCTCACTGCTCTCCTTCAAAGCAGCTCCTTCTGGTCCTCGCAATTTGGCTCCAGGGGATATTTCTTAGAGAGAACACACACAATGCCTGTATGCATATTCCTCTTAAAATCTGATGGAAAGCCCTGACTGTGTGGCTCAGTTGGCTGGAACGTCATCCCATACACTGATAGGCTGCAGGTTCACTCCCCGGTCAGGGCACATACCTGGGTTGCAAGTTCGAATCTCAGCTGTGGCGCATGCAGGAGGTGACCAAGTGATGTTATTCTCTCTCACATCAATGTCTCTCTCTTCCCTGCCACACACACGCTTTTCTCTCTAAAATCAATAGAACATACCCTTGGGTGAGGATTAACAAAAACTGGTGGAATAATCGTGTTGTACTACAGGCAGGGAAAGAAACTGGGGCCCAGAATGGATAACTGAGTCAATTTTATCTCTGGTTTCCCAAGATAATCTCCATCCCAAATATTCTGCCTTATTGGCACCACAGGTCTCCTCAATTAATTAAAGCAAAAGTTTTCATTTTTGTTCTTTTGCGGAATAGAATTACCATACTTAGAGGTATACAAATCCTTTATAGCCCAAGGACTGCCCTGGTTCTCCATGTTGTCAGTCAGTGAAAACTCTACCTCATTATTTTTATTCCCAAGCATTAAGGAGTAGACCAAGACCCACATTTGCTTCCTCACTCGGTGCCTTTCCTTCCGGTTTCAGATTCCACATTTGACGGGGTGACCGACAAGCCAATCTTAGACTGCTGCGCCTGTGGAACTGCCAAGTACAGACTCACATTTTATGGGAATTGGTCTGAGAAGACGCACCCAAAGGATTATCCTCGTGAGTAGAGTAGCTGCTTTATGGGTTGGGAAAAGTGCATGACAAAGTTCCGTCTGTCTCACCATGAGATACACTAGCTAAATTGTGTTAGGTCTGCTCACTCGTGCCAAATGATTCATGAAAGGCACATTCCCTGCAAGTGAATTCATCAAGGCAGTGGTATGCTTCTAGCTTCTTTGCGTAGCATTGTTCTAAGTGTTTTCTTATTTGTGATTTAAAAAAAAAATATTCTTGAAGTTGTGCTGCTTATTTTCAGGTCAGACATGTGGTAACCTCAGCCCTCCTCAAATGGCTCTATCCACAAATTATACAATAGACATCTTTGTGCTGGAAATAGCTGGCCAAACGGACCTGCTCTTGATGCCACAGACCAAGGTCGACAACTATTCAACCTCCTTAACCGCAACAGGCACTGGTAGTCCCCCGACACACCCTTTCCTTACTGACTCCGGGTAACCTCTTAGAATCCTCTGTGACACCATGTTCCAGATAAGCAATTCGGGTCCATGAGAGCTGTCAGGAGATTCCAAACTTGCTGCTTTGGACTCAGTCCTTAACTGGACTCTGCCAACTCACTTTTATCATACAATTGTCCCAACAAATGCCTAGCATGTGCCAGGCACTGGGTAAAACTCTAGAGATATAGTGAACAAAAACGGACACAGCTGATGTTCTCATAAAACTCAGATTAGTGGGGAGACAGACACGAATCAAATGATCGCACAAAAAGATGTGAAAATTATGACAATGAATAGTGGATTTACTGGGTGCCATTTATACGCTATGTCATTTAATTCTCAAAAAATAGCCTGCTTTGTGCATGAGCTCACAGGAGATGAGAGAAATGTCATGATTTGCCCACAGTCAGATGTAACCAGTGGATCCAAGCTTTCAAGGGGGTTGCAGGCCCCTTGCCCCACCTCTCCTTTGGATCGCCTTTAAGGCCCAGTGTCGCTCATTCTGACTGTGGGTGGCAGGCTGTCCGTGTGTGGCACTGAGCATGCTTTTTCTGTTCATTGGTTTATTCTTGTTCATTTCACTTTGGAATTGCCACAGCTGGGAAAGAACAGTGGGACTGGGGGAAAGAGATTAAAAAGAGGGATTTGAGTCAGCCCCAAAGGAAGGGGGAGCGAAGGATACATGGTTGGGACTTCAGAATACCCTGTTCAGACCAGAACCTCCGCGGTCCTAAAACAGCCCACCCAGAGAGGGCACTCTGACATTTCTTGGCAGGTCAAGAGCCCTATTGTTTAATTTTACCCACATGTAATTAAGGCTTGGGATCTTAGAAGCCTCTTAATAGTTCATTCTTCTGACTCTGGGATTCAGCTTGATCTGCTTCAGCTGGTGTGGGAGACCTGCTTGAACAAACTTGGGCTCTTTGCCTGGGGGTGGAAACCACTTGGAACAAGTATGAAGGAAAAAATTCCCTCCAGTGCCTCCCATCCACCAGCCCAGAGGAAATAAAATGTTAGGGGCCCATTACTCATCCTTTCTAATTCTAATGAGCTACTTGATCTTTTCTGTTCTGACACAACTATTTCCCAGAATGAAAAAATAAATTTAAAAAGGTACAAACCATTGTTTCTGGGTCTTTGGGATAAATCAAGGACAAATCTGCACAGAATTTCTGTGGAGTCGTTGGGAGTCTCTTAACAAGTATAGCGGACAAGTGTCCCAGATCCCTCAGGATGGTTCCATTGTCAGCTGTCAGAGTGCGTCAATTTTTGGTTGGAAAAATTTGGTCACTATGTACAGAAGAGCATTTATCACATCATGCTGTAATTATTTCTTCAGGAGACTTTCTTCCCCATCAAAGAAAGAAAGAAAATCCCCAGGACAAAAGCCACAACACACTCATTTTTCATTCTCGGTGCCTGGAAGTGCCTGTTGCCTTCCCAAGTGCTGTGTCCTGATTGTTGGACTTGGAGTGGCATTGGCTTTGACCTGGGAGGCAGATTTCTAGTGCACATGTGGTCAGTGGCCAATCCTGAACAGGGGACGTGGGCTAGGACCCTCCTTGGAGGAAAGGGGCAGCTTTGTACATTCAGGGGACGGAGCCAGTTGGTAGGGCACAGAGGTTATCAGACTTTCAACATGTGATATTCTCTAAAGTTATTTCTACCATCTCAGGTCAGAGATGACTTTCCTTTTGCCTCCCCGAGGATGATTTTGTCTTGGTAACCAAAACTCGCCATTGAGCCCAATGAAGCCATGTCTCTCCACAATAGTGCAAACTAATAAATTTGGAGTTGGCCTCTCCATGTTAATTACTCACCCAAAATAATACTTCCTCTGCAAGGATCTTGGAACGGCAGTTCTCAAGCTTTTTCATTGCAAGTCCCCTTTTACACACTTAAAATTTGTTGAGAACTCCAGCATACTTTGGTTCATGTGGATTGTGTATCTCAATATTCACCATATCAATAATTAAAACAGAAATTTAAAAATATTACCTAATTTTAAAAAGCAACATGCAATGAATTAGCAATAATAAATATTATGTGTTAACATGTTTATGAAAATGACTGTTGTCCAAAAAAAGGAAGTTTAGTGAAAAGAGCATCACTATTTTACAGTTTTCCAAATCTCTTTATTATCTGGCTTAATGGAAGACACACAGATTCTCATATTTGCCTCTGCATTCAACCTGTTGTGGTTTTGGGGGAGGGGCTTGGTTGAAGTATATATAAAGAAATTCTGTCTCACACAGATGGGTAACTGGAAAAGGAGAGAATATTTTAACAACCTTTTCAGATGAGTACAGATGACCTCCTCTGATACTACACCAAAACTCTACAAATGGCACAGCGGTCCTCTCCCGGCTGGGGATCCGTTCTAAGACCCCCAGTGGATGCCTGGAACTGCAGATGGTACTGAACCCTAAATACACTGTGTTTTTCCTATAGATACATACCTACAATGAAGTTGAATGCTTTTTCCAGCTTAACTCAGCACTTAGCACACACTGTGGACATAGCTTTGTAATCTGAAGTGGGACAGCAAAACTAGCAAGAATATCTTTCTTCTTCACAATTTCATTAGACCGAGATTCGTTCTTAGAGTAGATCTTAGCAACCTCAGCATATGATTGTGGTTTTTTTTGTCATTTCCTTATGAAATTGAAAACTTTCACCTTTTCACTTAAAGGAAAGTGAAAGTTAGGTGTCACTACTCCTGTGGTTTGTGGCCATTGTTAAGTAAAACAAAGGTTACTGAACTCAAGCACTGGGGTAGTGTGATATCTACCCGGTAACAGAGACAGTTAGCTACTAAGTGACTAACAGGCAGGTAATCTATACACGTAGATGCACCGGATAAAGGGATGATTCACTTCCAGGGCAAGACAGTGGGGCAAGTCATCACACAAATCAGAATGGTGTGCCATTTTAAAACTTGTGAATTTTTTCTTTCTGGAATTTTTCATTTGATATTTTCAGACCATGATTGACCTCAGGAAACTGAAACCGTGGAAAGCAAAACCTCAGATAAGGGAGGACCACTCTACTTTCTTGAAGGATAATTGTAACATAGAGTATTAAACCATACTAATGAACTTGTATTTTGTTACATTAAAATGCATTGCTTTCCTTTGACTGGATCTTTGACGACTGAATGATTTTGTAACATCGTTTATTGGTCATTTGGAAAATACTGGTTTACTGAGTTATGCAGACAATCCAAATGTTGAGACATCTCATTATACAATATCAAAAATCACATTCATCAGCATCATTTCCAGTCTCATCAGAAAAGGGTTTATATATTGGAAAGCTATAAAATTCATTAGTGACATGCTAAGTTTTGCCAGAAAGCTTGAATTTTATCATTGGCAGCAAATGCTGTCAGTTGTGCTCCTTGAAGTGACAGGCTCACTTCATTTTTGAGATGTCTGCCAGGTTCTCAAGTCTGAGTAACCATAGTTTTCAGCCCAGCTTGCCCCTCAAACAATCACACAAGGGCTTTTATTCGAGGCAATCTTGGTACTTCAGTATATAGTGGTTTATACGTATTTCCCAAATAGTCACACCGTATAATAAAAAAGATATATACTCAAAGGTACAGAGATTTAATAAAGTTAATAATTTTATGGTTTTATCAATGACATTCTTAAGTGAAACCGATTTTTTTTTGGCGGTTTTTTGGTGGTTGTTCCTGGCAGTAAAGAATACGTTGACTGCTGATACACTTAAGGCCACTGCCTAGATCTGCATTAAGTTCCAGTCATTGAACTCACCTTGTTTTCATACCATCAGTGTTCACGTGAACACATTGCAAAAGGCAAACAATGTCTTAGTAGTATTATGAGAATAGTTTTCACCTCACAGTCCCCTTAATAAGGCCCCAGAGTCCTGACAGGTCTCTGTAGTACGCTCTCAAAGTAAACCACACTTGGAGAACCTCTGCAGTAAGATAGCTCCGTAGGGTGTCTGTTCTTCTGTTCTCTTTGGATACGTTGAGAATTCACACTGGATTCTACGCAGAGGATTGGGCACCACCCTTCTGCTTTCAGCCGTCTCTTGTGGCGAGCCACACCTGCCCATGGCTCCTCTCAACCATTAAACAAAATGGTTTGTTCCAAATGCTGACTTTGGAGTTCCCTCTCTTGGAGACCAGAGCGCTGTCTGCATCCAATACACTCCTTCCTCTAAGGAGTCCTCCTTAGCTCACCACACCTATGTGTGAGCTAAGGAAGATGGCCTAAACAACTTCTGACATCCCCTCTCTATTGTAATGCCACGAATCCCTGATGGCCATCTGGAAACAGTAAAATCCTTTCAAAGCACTCCCAACTGAGTAATTTTTTAGAAATTCATTTTAAGGCTGGATAGTGCAAGTTTTACCTCCGAATTTTGTAAGTGGAAAAAACCTGAAGTGCAAAGAAGCTAAGGGCTTAGATCTCATAGCCAGAGAATGTCAGAACCAAAATCAAAGCTCAAATCTCTTGATTCCTTTTTGCCTTCCTCTGGGGCTGTCATGAGGCAGTCTTCTCTCCTCTGCAGTAAAATTAAATGTCTTATACACAAAGCATCTTTTAAATTTTTAAAAAATTTTTTTTATTTTAGAGAGAGGAAGAGGGAGCGAGAGAGAGAAAGAGAGAAACACTGCTTTGTTGTTCCACTTATTTATGCATTCATTGGTTGCTTCTTGTATGCACCCTGACCGGAGATTGAACCTGCAGCCTTGGCGTATTGGGATGATGTTCTAACCAGCTAGGCAACCTGGCCAGGGCTAAGCATCTTCTGATAAGGCCCTGCTGTACCACCGTGAGCTCAACAGATACCAAGTTCTGAACAGCTTTGTCCCACAGTACAAAAAGACCTACTCTGCAAAGATCCTAACTTAGAAGTGAGAGAGCAAAGGTCTAGATTCCTGAGCCTGAAGAGTTCCAGAACCCTGGGGACTGGAGATGCAAGCCTTTTCCCCTCTGTACACCCTCAGTATCTGTCCTCAGAATTCTGAGTCTGTAGTGCCCAGCAGCTGTCCAGGAGCACATGTTCTTTATGAAAACACGGTGACTGGGCAGGGATGTCCCAGGGGTTGGAGACATGCCCCGTCTTTGCCAGGGATTGGGAGTTGCCTAACACATGCTGAGTTTTTTTACTCTCTTGTTCTGAACATAGCTCCTGGGTTTTTGACAAACGCTTCCACTCTGGAGAGACTATGTAATCTCCCTTGACAATGTAAAATGCATAATGCCCTTCATTTTTGATATAGGTTTAACACTGTTCAACAAACCCATATTGACAAAAGAACATTTTTTCCAGGAGCCAATTATTTTTTGCATTTGAGAACACTTTGCCTCAAATATAAACATGTCTACTGGGAAATGTACTCTACAGAATCAAAGTTAATTTTACAATAAATTTCAGCCATTTTTTAATTGGGTCATTTAATTTAAAAAATTATTAATTATTAAATCCGATCACATGAAAGACCACCATTCTGACACTTGGCAACTACTTCATTTCTTTGCATATTCATCTATATGTAGAGTTTCTATATCACATTGGAACACATTGTGTCCCATTTTTTTGCATTGGATTTTGTTTCCATGGTCACAATTTATTACATCAGCTTGCCCTTAACTGCTTACCTAACTGTTCTTTTATTGAACATTTAAGTGATGTCAGGTCTTTTGTTAACATAAGAAGCACTGCAATACCAAAACTTTGTACGTAAAGTCTTCCTCCACCCTTTCTACTTCCTTTGAATTATTTCTTTGAAGTAATTTCCCAAGGCTACTGGATCAAAGGATGTGGACTTTTTCAGCTCTTGAGATTTTTTTTGTCACATTCTTCTATAATACATTTCTATCAATTCACCATGTTACCAAGAATGAATAAATATATCTGTTTCTCCCAGCCACCTCAGTGTTCAATTTAACCTTGTTTGTTTGGATTTTGCCAAGTAATGATAATAAAAGTGAATCTCATTATTTTGTTTTTTTTTATATTTTATTTTTCTAGGTTTCCTTTTTAAAAAAAATTTTATTTATTTTATTTTTAAACAGAAGGGAAGGGAGGGAGAAAGAGAGGCAGAAAAACATCAATGTATGGTTGCCTCTGGTACACCCCCTACTTCGGACATTGTCCCAGGCATGTGCCCTGACTGGGACTCAAACTGGCAACCCTTTGGTTCACAGACCGGTGCTCAATCCACTGAGTTACCACAGCCAGGGCAAAAAGTTAATCCTATTATTTTAAATTGGGATTGGCTCAATTACTAACACATTTGAATCCTTTTTTTCATGTTTATTGCCCTTTGCCTTTAAACCCACTAGGGTGTTAGCAGGAATCAAATCTGACTTTGCTCATTATTTCCCCAAAGCCTAGCTTATTGTCTGACCCATTGAAAGTCTCTTAGTAAGTAGTGTTGAATGAATGAATGAATGAATGAATGAATGGCACTTACAAAATGAGCAAGGAGAAAGTGGAGGGAGATGAGCAATGAAAAGCCATAAAGAGGTAGGGGCAGGAGAGAAATAAGACCTTATATGGCTTCTGAGTGGAGAGCACATTGGATGGAGCTGGTGGTATATGGGAAAATGGGTTAGGAGGATATTGCAGTGATGGTGGTAGCTTGGACTAAGGCAGGTGACATGGTAATCGAGATAAGGGAGTGATTTAAGATCCTTTAGAGGTAGATTCTAAGATGGATTGGATGTAGAAGAGTGAGAGAGAGAAGCATCAAACCTGACAAGCCAGGTTTCTGGCTTGGAAATGAAGGTACTCTTCCTTCTTAAAATATTCCTCAATATTATTGTCTGTCTATTTTTATAAATGATTGTGAAATCATTTTATCAAGTTCTATAAAGATCCTGTCAGAATTTTAAGCGGGACTGCACTAAATCCCCAAGTTACTGGGAAGAATTATTACCTTTATAATATTTAGCTTCTTCAGTTTCTTCTTATTCATGAATGACTACTCATGAGTTTCCATAGGACAGTGATGAGCTACGTAGGGACCATAGGGCTCTTCTCTTGATCTAACATCAGAAATAAAATTAAACATTCAACAAACAATAATCCCACTCTTTTCTGCCATCACTGGGAAATTTTTTCCCAAGCTGAGTAACTGTGTCCATCAGAGCCTCACAGTTGTGTCATCCCCAGACTGAGTCGCAAATAAAGCATGTCCCTGGGAAATAGAATTTGCTACCAAACACCTGTGTTATATAACATACTGGTTCAGTGATAGGGCAAAAGGGAAAGGATTAAGCAGCTTCATCCCCTTTTTCCTCCTCCCTTCCTTCCACCTTTCTGGGAAGTCTTATGGCAACACTCACTATTTATGGAGTAGAGAAGGGAAGTCAGTAACCTGGTCTTCCGCTTAAACATGGCAGGTTGAACACACATATTAATCTCTGATCTTTCCTCAATTCTCATAAAGAAAACACTAGATAAATAAAAAAGATATAAACCCACAAAGAGAAGGGGAAAGAAGATTACACAAAACAAGAGATAGTACCAAAATCTGGGGAGATGAAAAACAGAGAGACAAGACACAACTCTCTCAGCAGAGCACAGAAAAATGGATCCTAAACCCGCAGAGAGGGCTGTGCCTAAGAACCAAGCCCATTCACCGTACAAATGTGAGAATAGCCTCGGGAACCCAAAGAAGGCCAAATGCTCCGCACAATGAGTGAAATAGGCGTATTATCTTGAAATTTCAGAATGATAAGTATAGGGACAACCCTAAAAATATCCGGAGAAACAGGTAACAAACAAAGGATCAGGGGCCAAGTGGCATCATAACCCTTTCAAGCAATACAAAGCAACAAAAAACAATGGTGCAATGTCAAACTCCAAATCCACGGTTATAAATTCCCAAGGGAGAAAATTTTTGTTCAGGCCAGAGTCCAGGCAGAGACAGAGAACCTTTCTTTCTGGATCCCTTTTTCACTGAAAGTTTTCCCCTCCGAGGGCCCTGCCTTCCTGCTTCCATGTAACCTGCCATGCCCCCATAAATTGTTCCTTCATCAAACTCTCCTCTCTTGCCTCATTGACCATGTCATCAGTTTTCTGTGGGACCCTGACTACTATGGCCACATTTTCAGAAATTGATTCTTACTCTGTACATGTAT
Source organism: Anoura caudifer (assembly GCA_004027475.1). Taxonomy (NCBI): domain Eukaryota; kingdom Metazoa; phylum Chordata; class Mammalia; order Chiroptera; family Phyllostomidae; genus Anoura; species Anoura caudifer. Next base: position 54,884 of record PVKU01009311.1, read on the forward strand.
TCCCTTGATTAAAAAAAAAAACAACCACAGAATTTACAAACACAATAAAATCACTCATCACTGTAGGATTTTGCCTATATCCCCATTACACCACCACCACCTTTGACTTAGAATCCCCCACCTCTCCAAGGCTGCTTCCCTCCCATTGCTCCTAGGACCTGGAGACAGCCAGATGGGACTGCCTTTCTGGGTCTGTGAGTAAACTCAGATGCCAATTCAATTCCCATTTCTAATTGCCTTCACCAGCACTAGGCTCTCATTCCACCCAAAGCATATTCAAAGCAGCAGTGTTATATGTAGACATGTCAGTGCTTGTGTGCCAGGTCGTTTCTGCAATTGTAGCCAAGAGAACAACACCCTTTAACAATGGGCAGTACATTTGCACAGCTCATGTTTCCTGGTGTAAACATATATGTGATTTCTGTAAACACTCAGAAGAACAATTTTAATTTTTCCTAAATGATTTCCTTCCCCCATGAAAGCTTTCTTGTATATCCTTCATAAATTCCTAGAATTATTTTATATTTTTGTTATTATTATGAATATGATTTCCACTTTTCATCATGTTTTCTGCCAGGTTATACTTGTTATAGTAGAATGCTATTGATATTTTATTCACTTTTATTACATCTATATGTTTTTATTGCTAATAGTTTGAGTCACAATTCCTTGGATTACATATATAATCACTTTTGTCCTTTTTTCTAATTACCAATCTGTGATTTCTATGGTCTCCTTGTTCACTGACAAGAACCACCACTACAATAAAACAATAACAGTAAAAACGGGTAGCATTGTTTGGCTCCTATATGCATTTAAAATGCCTTTAGTATCTCAAGTACAAGGTTGACTTTTGACTTTAAGTATATATTTATATAAATGCCTACTTTTAATTTTTAAATGGTTATTGCACTTTTCAAATGCTATTTTAGCACTTATGGATGTGAACATATAGTTGTTATGATTTAATCTCTTTTTATAGAATATTATATTTAATAGTTTTCAATTCGCTAGACTATTTATTCTTGCACTCTGTGACAAATCTAACTTGATGATGGTGTATTTTTCCCTTTGGCGCACATGCATAGTTATTCTTCTTCCACTATTATATACTATTTGCAAGCCATTATATTAATTTTCCATACATTTTCTCAATAACCCTTGCCTTAGTCCCATAGGATGAGTATTGTGTTTCCTATTTACAGAAAAGGACACTGAGTCCCGGGAAGGTTAGCAGCCAGGTGCAGTCAGTCAGAGAGTCAGTGTGGGCAGTCAGGCTTTGAATCCAGGTCCATCTGACCCTAGAGCCCTTTGGCCACAACTCACCTTTAAAATAGTAATTGATCAGTGTTGTCTTTAAATCATTCACAACTACATACAAGAGTGAAATAGGTCTGTACTTCCTGATTTTTAAATTTGCTCTCCACCTGACTTTAGTCTCAAGATATTAACTTTCAGGAGGAAATTGGTTAGTTACTAACTACTCGCCTCTATTAGTCATTGATACTTCAAAAGATTTAAATACAAACACTAAGAATTTCTCCTCCATCCTCAACTCCAAGTTATCTTCCATTTCTTCATCGCTTATTGGTGTACTCATGCTCTATCTTATGTGTTAATTTTAGAATTTTATTCCTTTCCTTAAAAAATTATCTACTTTATTCAGATTTTCATAGTGTATAGCAAACCACTATAGAGCACAAGGTAATTCTCCTTTATTTCCTGACCAAACCTACCTGTGTTAACTTTATGAGTTTTGTTAGCTTAGTAAATAATGCTATTGTGATAGTGTTATCCTTTTTCCAATTTACATATATCTGGTTTTGCATGTACTACTCTCTAATTTCTTTTGGATTACCCACTTGTTCCTTTGCTAAATTTTTATATTGTTTAGTTAATATTGTTTACTTAGTATGCTGATTTTTCCATTTTGGGTATTTTAAAATATTAGTAATAAATACAATTTAGGGCAGTGAATTTTCTTCTTTAATAGAGCTCTGAGCCCCTCTTGAGATTTTAATATGTAGTTTTCATTTTCATGTTTTTTTTAAACAGAGTACTTTTGTGCTTTATCTTCTTGACATACTTGTTAACTAGCAGAGTATTTTTAAATTTCCAAGTAGTCAGGGATTTTGGTTCATATTTTTGTTCTTAATTTTGTTTATTTTGCTTTGGTAAGAGAGTAGTATATAACTTCCAATTTTTTGTTATAACAGTGTTTTTTTTTAAACAACCTCATTTATGTTTATTTTAGAAAGCTTTTTTTTCTACTCGTCTTCAGGTGCTGAGGGGTGTGTTACTTATTTCCTCACAAGCATCATTGGTCCATGCAAGGCCCCTGTGGCTTTATTTGTTGTTTGTTTCATGTCATTTGCCCCACATATAACATGATTACTGCTATGTTACAATTTTTTCCTGCCATTTCATTTTACATTTTCTTATTATAACTTCTTTGTCTTTCTTTGTGTAATAATTTCTTTCCTTTCCTTTGCCTAAATTAAGTTTTTTCTACTAGTTTAAATGTTGTTCGATTCATTTTTGTTATTGTTGTTCTAAAGGGTAGTTGACTTTATTTTTGTCATTGTTGGTATATTTTTCTTTTAAATTTTTTTGTTTTATTTTCTCTTTCTATTTTACTTTTTTAAAAATGTTTTATGGGGGTTGCCTTTAAGATACATGCTTATGTTTATTTATCTCTATTGATTTCATAAACATTTTAAGATTTATGTCTTCCCTCAGCAAAACAAGAATGTTAGCATGCTTTCAGATTCCTTGGTCTCTATCATCCCTCTACTCAAACACACACTTTATATTGACTATTTTCTAGAATTTTATTTCTGGATTATTATGGATACTTTCCTTTTCTCTTCTTTAGTCAACCATAACTTTTTCTGAACTTTAGAGGATGAGTAGCAGACATCATGCCTGGTCTTTTACCCTTAAATACTTCAGTCATGTATTTTCTGAGAATAAGGATATTCTCTTACAAATCACAGTGCACATAATTAACACTGATAAAATACTATTATCTAATCTACATGCCTTGTTCAAGTGACATTAATTGTACCTCCAATGTTCTCTATAGCAATACTACACACTATCAGTATAATTCAAGCCATAAACATGAGTCACATACAAGGTCTATCTGGAAAAAGTCCAGCCGCTGTTAATATAATGAGAGCAATTTGGACAACATCATTGTAAACGGGCAGCCAAGGATAGTGGACAGGAATGCAACTCTACTGTACTAGTCAGTAGGGGCAGTAGACACCATTGACTGAGCATGCGTACTGTGTGGCCATCATATTCAAAATGACTGAGCAAGTAGAGCAACGAATCTGCATCCAATTTTGTGTTAAGCTTGAACATTCCTCGTGGAAACTATTCAGATGATTCAGAAGGCTGCAGCTATGGGCAACTAGTGATTGGCACCTTCATAATGACAGTGCGCCTGCTCATGCATCACATCTCATCTCGTGCAGAGTTTTTTGTTGAAACATCAAATCACCCTGTGACTCAGCCTCCCTACAGCCCAGATTTGGTGGACTGTGATTTCTGGCTTTTCCCAAAGCTAAAATCACCTTTGAAAGGGAAGAGATTTCAGACCACCAATGAGATTCAGGAAAATATGATGGGGCAGCTGATCACTACTGGGAAAATTGTGTGAGGTACCAAGTGCCTACTTTGAAGGGGACTGAGATGCCATTGTCTTATGTACAATGTTTCTTATATCTTGTATCTTCTTCAATAAATGTCTCTGTTTTTCATATTACATGGCTGGGTACCTTCTGGACAGACCTCATAGGTAATTTTAAATGTTCTAGTACCCACATGAAAAAAAAGGGAAAAAAAATCAAGTGAGCCCTGGCTGGGTGGCTTAGTTGTTTGGACAGTCACCCCATGCACCCAAGGATCATGGGCTTGATTCCCTGTCAGGGCACATACCTAGATTGCAAGTTCGATCCCTGGTCGGGGCACATACAGAGAAGGCAACCAATTGATGTTTCTCTCTCACATAGATGTTTTTCTTTCTCTCTTCCTCAAATCCATAAATATATACTTGGGTGAGGATTTTTTAAAAATAAATGAAATTAATTTTAAAAATTTATTTTATTTAAGCAAATATATCCAAAATGGTATCATTTCCACATGTAATTAATATGCAAATTTGTTATTGAGATACTTTACGTTGTTTCTTTATGCTAAAACCCAGGGTAGATGTTACAATTAAAGCACGTCTCAACTCATACTAACCACATTTCATTTACTCAGTAGCCACACATGGCTCGTGGCTACCATATTACACAGCACAGCTCTGCAGCAAGTTAAAATAAAAATTTCAGCCCAAGATCCTATCTAAGATCACATACTGCATTTCATGTCATATCTCTTTAGCCTCCTTTAATCTGGAGCAGTTCCTTTGTCTTTCTTGACTTTCATGATAGTGACATTTTGAAGGACACCAGACAATTATTGTGTAGACTGTCTCTGAATTTGGAATCATCTAATGTTCCCCCTGGAGTAGATTCAGATTGTGCATCTTTGGCAGGAATACCACAGGCATCATAACTATTTGTTTAACACGCAATTTACATTTGGTTTTTTTCTTCCTGTTCTTCCTTCATATTACTAATATCCTCCTTATGTCTTTAAGGAGATGTATGTGCTCATGTTAAATCTTTGGTCCATCTGTGGAAAGAAAGCTGCTTCATGTTTGGCTTGCTTTCTGTTTTATTGGTTGTACGCCTTGGTATTCAGTTATTGTGACAGGTAGTCTTGTGTTTCTCTGGTGCCATAACTTTAGGCCTGCTAGTGTGTGATGGGAAAGGACTAAATCCTAAATGGTATTTCTGCTAATGTATGTAAGGGACAGGAAGAGAAAGAGACCATGAAAGAGAAGCCAAGCATCACATCACTCTATCAACTCCCCTATTTGCTCTCATTTTACTGGGTACTTTCTCCAGTGTTGAGAATTCATCTCAACACTCTTAGAACAAAACAGGGATACTAAAAGGTGATCTCCTTAGGTTCTACTTCCTAGCCCTGTGAGTTTGGAGAGGGAAGGGATGGAGAAGGGTACACCCAGAGGTGCCTGGGCTCCCTTCACCTCAATTATTGTGTAGACTGTGGAATAGTGCCCTAAGATTCTTCCTAGAGACAGAAATAGGGCTGGCCTGCTGCAATAGACATCTGAGTTTCAGGATAGGCAATGTCTCTCCCTTGGAGATGTCAGAGATGGAAAACAGGAGAACAACAGTCCTCCCAAACCCATCCTCCCACCACTGGGTCAAGGGAAAGAGGAGGACTCCATCCACCCTCTTACTCCAGGGCCAGGTGCCTTTCATCCCATCCCAACCCTCCAGTCAAAACAGCCTTTTATTTTCTTAATTTTTTAAATCCTCACCTGAGTATATGTTTATTGATTTTAGAGAGCGAAGAAGGGAGAAAGAGAGAAGCACAGATGTGAGAGAGAAACAGGGATCGGTTGCTTCCCTTATGTTCCCTGACCAGGGATTGAACCTGCAACACTGGAATGTGCTCTGACTGAGAATTGAACCCACAACCTTTTGGGGCAAGAGACAACACCCCAACAAACTGAGCCACCCAGCCAGGTCTGGACAGCCTTTGACCTCCCTTTCTTTTAACGTGTCTCTTAGCTCCATGGGTCTGTGATTTCATGTTTCTGATGTTTTCTGGAATTAAATGGAGAGGAGTGAGGAGGGTGTGCTAATTCACCATCTCATCAGGTACCAACAACAAATTTTCAGGGGTTTTTTGTTGTTCCTAATTCTTGTTTTTAATTCTTGATGATTGCAAATTTGGAATTTGCAATATCCAACCTAATTCTAGGCAATATCCAATCTTACTGCTTACTCATGTTTTTCAGGCTCTCTATTCCTTTACCATTTTCTTATTGGTTTTTCTATAATGGACTATTAACACCTTGTTCTAAAATCATGTACTTATTTCTCATTGATTTTTACCAGTGATTGCTTTCTATTTGTCACTATGTTCTTTGGGCCCTATAGATTTATTATCATTATGCTCTCATTAACCCAGGCTTTTATCATTACATTAGTAATATAGTTAGCTCCCTTTAATAACATCTGCCTTAAGTTCAACCATGTCTGCTTTTTCTTTACCTTTTTAATGTTTTTATTTTTAATTTTATTTTCCCCAAAACATTTCCGATTACCCCAGCTAACATGCCTATTTATTTTCTGAACTCCTAACTGGTATTATATTTTGGAATCTAATCATGCGCAGTCTTAGGACTATCCTTGTCTCAGCCTGTCTGGAAGTGTTAGTTAATACTTTACCAATGGGATTCGCACCAGACCTGGGTTCTATCTCTTACTAGCTGTGTGACCTTAAGTAGGTTAATATGAAACCAGAAAAGCCAGCATTCCTGCTGCCTGTCACCACCAGAACCAAGAAGCAGAGACAGGGATTGAATCTTTATGGGTGTTTTATTCAGATAGCTGGCGATCTGAGAAGATGGTGGGTTTGTACCCTAACAGACTATGAAATTACCTTTTAAACCTACCCTTTTCATAAGGAGAAGAAAGGTATAGGTAAAGGGTTTGGAATTCGTGGGGGGGGGGGGTAGTTAATCAAATAAAAAGCTGCAGCATTCTTTCATCTGTTTCCTGGGCACTGGTCTTTATCTGTGTGGCTCAGATACCATCTTGATTGCCTGCAGTCCTCCTGAGGCACAAAGGTGGAATGCTTATGGTCTCCTGGAGTGAGGGTGGGCCATACCTTCAGTTCCTGGAACAATGGCTTTTAACATACAGTGATTGCTGAGCTTATTACCTATTACCTGGAACTAAAATTTTCTAGCATTTGAGTTCCCCATCAATTTGATCTCTTTTACTTTTGTTAACAGAAGAAACTTCTAAACCTGTAGAGAATTTTTATAACAGCTGATTTGAGTCAAACTAATAACATATGCCAGGGAGTCTAATCTCAAGTGTTCCCGTAGAATAACAGTTTTTCAGCTTCTTTTATGCATTTAAAATTAAGGAGTGAAAAGAAGGAAGATGACAGGGAGGTGGGAGAAAGCAAGGCAGGGGTTGGATCACAGGACAGTTAACAAGATTATGTGCTCTGTTGAGGGTGGTTACAGCTGATTTCAAAGGTGTGTTTATTTAGACGCACTGAAACAATGGACAGGATTGCTTAAAGAATCCTGTAACGAAGTTACATTCCTGGGGCATGACTACCCACCATGACCTGCCCAGTTAGCAATTTATGATCAGATCACCCTGTGAGGTTACTTTCTGTAGAACCCCTTTTTTCATCCACATTCATTTTTCCTGGAGTTTCTTGTGATGATTAGACTGCTACTTCTAAAACCTCCGCTCCAGACTCATTTAGTTGGCATTGAAACGGGACTTGAAATTTGAAGGTTCACAGATTCTCACTCTGCCTTTCTCCTGGAAGTCCACAAACTACATTTCTTGAGCATATCCTTTCTTAAATGAAACATGCCTCTATTAGATTGGCCATTCGGCATTGTATAAAGCAATGCTTTCCTTATATCTATCAAGGTAAAGTTCCATTATCACTGATAGGCACAAGTTAATTTACTGATAACTTGCCATTGACTCTTGCTGGTTGGCAGGTTAAATAGGACATGGTCTCTGCATCTCATTCATGTAACTTAAATAGTCACTTGTCTTGAAGTGATTTGAGAAGGGAAAAAAAAGTGGCATCATTGGCACATCATGGATCAGTTATTACATGTTTGCCTACTACCAGTTTTCCTGGCAAAACAGATGTGATTAACATTCAAGTATGAGACCAACCCATGCATTTTTCCTTTAATATTTCCATCAAACCTGTTTGCCATTTCTTATGTTGTGATCCCAAGAAATGCATGCGTTAATAATAAAGACTTAATTTTCCCTTTGCATGAAAATAGTCTAAACTCCAAAAAGCTTTATGAAATCATAGGAGAGGGAATATACAAAATCCATTAAACAATAGCATTAAGTATGGTTACCCAGGAATTTGCACACAGAACTCTGCTAAAGCTAATGGCATTTATGTACTTAAGTTTTCCAAATAATGAGTTGAAGAATATACCCTCAATAATACCCTCAGCATGTTTATGCTGAGAGAGGCCAACTATGTATAATTACAAGTGGAGTTTCTGCGAAGTCCTGTGCCAGGCACTACAGCTCTGGCACACATTTCTGCCGTGTGCAAGAGCTCTGCTCTTTTGGGCTGGATGAGAAGCATGAGAAGCACAAAGAAATACTCTCAGCTTTTTCCTAGCCTCAGTTAAATTCACAGTGAAAGAACAGATGTACAAAAGGACAAAGGTTATAAGAAATCACAACACAGGCAGCCCTGCCTTGCATTTAGTAAAAAG
>PVKU01009312.1:0-63187 GCA_004027475.1 Anoura caudifer
TTGGAATACTTCTTTCCAGCCCCTTCTTGCCTGGAAGGTCTCTTTTGAGAAATCAGCTGACAGTCTGATGGGAACTCCTTTGTAGGTGACTCTGCCTTTATCCCTTGCTGCTTCTAGAATTCTCTCCTTCATTTTAATCTTGGCTAATGTAATTATGATGTGCCTTGGTGTGTTCCTCCTTGGGTCCAACTTCTTTGGCAGTCTCTGAGCTTCCTGGCTTCTTGGAAGTCTATTTCCTTTGCTGGATTGGGGAAGTTCTCTTTTATTATTTGTTCAAATAAGTTTTCCACTTGTTGCTCTTGCTCTTCACCTTCTGGTATCCCTATAATTTGGATATTGGGATGTTTAAAGATGTCCTGGGGGTTCCTAAGCCTCTCCTCATTTTTTTGAATTCTTGTTTCTTCCTTCTTTTCTGTTTCATTGTTTGTTTCTTCCTTCTGGTCCACTCCATTGATTTGAGTCCCAGTTTTCCTCCCATCACTATTGGTTTCCTGTGCATTTTATTTCACTTCACTTATTGTAACCTGCATTTGTTCCTCTAATTTCCAACCAAAGTCAGCCAATTCTGTGAGCTTCCTAATCACCAGAGGTTTGAACTGTGCATCTGTTAGGTTGGCTACCAGTGCTATGAGCTCTGCATTTGATAGGTTGACCACCTCCTGTTCACTCAGATGAATTAGCTCCAGGGCCCTCATCTGTTCCCCCTTTTGAGCCATCCTTGTGGTTTTTTTTTTTTTTTGTCTTTTTATATGGTCATGGCTTTTCCATAGTGAGGTACAGAGCCTTAGGTGTTCACCAGGGTGTGGCATTCCAGTGGCTAGGTTATGATGCTAGATGTGGGGGTGGGGTCCAAGAGGGAACAGTGGCACTTTCTCCACTCTCTGCCAGGTTTCAGTCACTTCCACCACTTCCCCTAAGCAAACTGGACCCCTCTGGGTCTGTTTCCTGGGTGGGTGGGCCTGCGCATGCTCCAGGACCCCATGGGTCTCCCCAAGGAACTCTCCTTTGAGGCTGGGACTCCTTCCCAGCACCTCAGCCCCTACAAGTATTTTCAATGGGTGCTTTTTGGCTTCACTTTCTGGTGCTGGGGCCCTGTGTCACACAGTCTGACTTGCTGCCCATTTTTGCCTGGTTTATCTGTGCACGAATGTGTGTCCGTGGTCTGCTTGGCTGCTCGTGCACCTGGAGTGACGGCAGGCCTGGGACCACCAGCCACGGTCTTATCACACCGTGATCTGACTCTGCCAGCCGTAGACTCTGCCGGCCACTGACTCCACCTCTCTTACTGGTCTGGGTGAATAGTTGTTGTCAGACTCCTGCACAATTCAATTTTCTCTCTGTCCTGGTTGGGTTTTCTTTTTTTTTTTTTTGGTCCTATATTTTTGTTGTCCTTAATCTTGGTTGTGAGAGGAGGCACAGCATGTCCAGCTATGCCTCCATCTTGGCCAGAAGTCCTAATTACCCTATCTCTTTTGATTGGATCATTAATCCATTTACATTTAAGGTTATTATTGATAGGTACTTATTCATCATCATTTTGCTCCCTTTGTACCTTGGTTTCTCTCCTCTCTCACTCTTTTTCTTCCTCTTCCCAAAGCAGCCACTTTAGCATATCTTTCAGTGCTGGTTTGGTTGAGGTGGATTTCTTCAGGCTCCTTTTTGTCTGTGAAATCCTTATTTTGCCTTCCATTTTAATTGAGAGCCTTGCTGGATAAAGTAGTCTTGGTTGCAGGCCTCTGGCTCTCATCACTTGGAATATTTCTTGCAATTCCCTTCTGGCTTGGAGCATTTCCATTGAGAAGTCAGCCGCTAGCCTTATCAGAGCTCCCTTTTATGTTACTTTTTGTTTCTCCCTTGCTGCCTTTAAGATTCTCTTTTTGTCTTTAAAAATTGCCTTTTTAATTATGGTGTGACTTATAATAGGCCTCTTCGGATTTTTCACGATTGGGACCCTCTGTGATTCCTGAACTCATGTAGCTTTTGCCCTCTCCATGTTAGGAAATTTTTCTGTTATTATTTTTTCAAACAGTGTTTCTATCCCTAGCTCTTTTTCTTCTTATTTTGGTATTCTTACAATTCAATGTTGTTGTTTTTCATGTTGTTCTGCACTTCTCTTAAGCTACCTTCATATTTATAGTTTTTTTTTGTGCAGCTTCTTTACGTACAAAAGGTCTTTCTACCCTGTCTGCCAGCTCTCTAATTCAGTCCTCTGTTTCATCCTTCCTATTTTTAATTCCTTTTAGTGTAATTTTATTTCAGATATTGTATTCTTCATTTCTTCCTGGCTATTGTTCATAACATTTATTTCCTTTTTCATACTCTTGTAGTTCCCCCTCAGTTCCTTGTAGTTGTCAGTGAGTTTTGAGCATCCTTATAAGCATTCTATTGGATTCTGTATCTTACAGTTTGCTTGCTACCATTTTATTTAGCTCTTTTACTGGAGAGTCTTTCATTCCTTTCAGTTTCAGGTCCTTTCTTTGTCTCCCCATTTTAGGCGGCTCTTTGTTTCTGCATTTCCTGATGCTTCACTTTGCCAACTGTGTTCATATGGTGAGTTTCTGTGGTAGGAGTTCTGTGGGAATCAGTGGTACAGTCTCTTTGATCTTCTTGTCTAGATGCTTTAGCTTTGTCCTTTCTTCCATCTGCGTGAGCCCCATATTATGCTTCCTATTCCCTGTACTTCCCCCCATACTCCACTTTGCCACTCTGCGTTGATAACCCTCTGTGTGATCCCCATTACTGTGATTCTTTTTCTGTTCTAATTGTTTATTTAGTTTTTGTTTTCATTTTTTAGTTTCAGTTCTTGATAGTTGTGAGTTTGTTGTCATTTTACTGCCCATAGTTTTTATCTCCTTTTTCTTAGCTAAAACCCTTTATTTTTTAAATTTTATTTTAATTGTTGTTATACAGTGTTCTGTCTTCTACTCCCATCCCAGCCCACCGCCCCAGCCCTCCAAAGCTCCCTCCCATTTCCACCCCCCCACAGCTTTTGTCCATGTGTCTTTCATACTTGTTGCTCTAAACCCTTCCACTTTCCCCTGGATATTCCTATCCCTGTCCTCTCTTGTTCTCAATTTCAGTGTCTTTGGTTATATTATGCTTGTTTCTTTGTTCTGTTAATTAGGTTCCTGTTAAAGGTGAGATCATATGGTATTTGTCTTTCACCTCCCTGGCTTATTTCGCTTAGCATAATGCTCTACAGTTCTATCCATGCTGTCGTGAAGGGTAGGAGGTCTTTCTCTCTTTCTGCTGCATAGAATTCCATTGTGTAAATGTACCATAGTTTCTTGATCCATTCATTTACTGATGGGCATTTAGGTTGCTTCCAGCACTTCGCTATTTTAAATTGTGCTGCTATGAACATTGGGGTGCATAGGTTCTTTTGGATTAGTGTTTCAGGGTTTCTAGGATATAATCTTAGCAGTGGAATTGCTGGGTCAAAAGGTAGATCCATTTTTAGTTTTCTTAGAAAATTCCATACTGCTTTCCACAGTGGTTGTACCAGTCTGCAGTCCTACCAACAGTGTACTAGGGTCCCCTTTTCTCCACAACCTCTCCAACACTTGTTGTTTGTTGCTTTGTTTATGATGGCCATGCTGACTGGTGTGAGGTGGTATCTCATTGTGGTTTTAATTTGCATCTCTCTGATAGCTAGTGATATTGAGCATCTTTTCATGTGTCTCTGGATCCTCTGTATGTCCTCCTTAGAGAAGTGTCTGTTCAAGTCTTTTGCCCATTTTTTATTTGGGTTGCTTGTCTTCTTACAGTGGAGTCCTGTAAGTTCTTTATATATTTTGGAGATTAAACCCTTGTCTGAGGTATCATTGGCAAATATGTTTTCCCATACACTTGATTCTCTTTTTATTTTAATACTGTTTTCTTTAGCTGTGCAGAAGCTGCTTATTTTGATGGGATCCCATTTCTTTATTCTTTCCTTTATGTCCCTTGCTTTAGGGGACATATCAGTAAAAATGTTGCTGTGTGAAATATCTGATATTTTCCTGCCTACGTTCTCCTCTAGGACTTTAATGGTGTCACGGCTTATATTTAAATCTTTTATCCACCTTGAATTTATTTTTGTGTATGGTGTAAGTTGCTGTTCAAGTTTCATTTTTTTTCCACGTAGCTGTCCAGTTCTCCCAACACCACTTGTTGAAGAGGCTACTTTTACTCCATTTTTATGTTGCTGCCTCCTTTGTCAAATATTAATTGACTGTAGAGAATTGGGTTTACTTCTGAGCTCTCTATTCTATTCCACTTGTCCATGTGCCTGTTTTTATGCCAGTACCAGGCTGTTTTGATTACAGTGGCCTTGTAATACAGTTTGGTGTCAGGTATTGTGATCCCTCCTACTTTGCTCTTCTTTCTCAAAATTGCTGCAGCTATTCTAGGTCATTTATGGTTCCATATAAATTTTTGAAGTGTTTGTTCTATGTCTGTGAAATATGCCATTGGTAACTTAATAAGTATTGCATTGAATCTGTAAATTGCTTTGGGTTGTATGGACATTTTTTTTTAACATTTAAAAAAATTTTTATTTTAATTGTTGTTCTTATATAGTTTTCTGTCTTCTACTCCCATCCCAGCCCACCAGTATGGACATTTTGATGATGTTATTTCTTCCAATCCATGAACACAGTATATGTTTCCATTTGTTTGTGTCTTCCTTGATTTCTTTCTTCAGTGTTGTGTAGTTTTCTGCATACAGGTGTTTTACCTCTTTGGTTAGGTTTATTACTAGATATTTTATTTTTCTTTTTGCTATATCAAATGGGATTTTTTCTTGATTTCTGCTTCTGCTGTTTCATTGTTGGTATACAGAAATGCCTTTGATTTTGGATATTGACTTTGTAACCTGCTGTTTGGCCAAATTCATTTACTAGAGCAAGCAGCTTTTTGGCCAAGTCTATAGAATTTTCTATGTACACTATCATGTCATCTGCAAATGATGATAGTTTTGTTTCCTCCCTTCCAATTTGGATGCCTTTTATTTCCTTTTCTTGTCTAATTGCTGTGGCCAATACTTCCAATACTATTTTGAATGGAAGTGGTAAAAGTGGACAACCTTGTCTTGTTCCTGATCTTAGTGGAAAAGATTTTAGTTTTTGCCCATTGAGTATGATGTTGGCTGTAAGTTTCTCATATATGGCTTTTATTATGTTGAGGAATGCTCCCTCTATTCCCACTTTGCTGAGTGTTTTTATCATAAATGGGTGCTGTACCTTATCAAATGCTTTTTCCGCATCTATTGATATGATCATGTGATTTTTGTCTTTGCTTTTGTTTATGTGATGTATTACATTTACTGGTTTGCATATGTTGAACCATCCTTGCATCCCTGGGATGAATCCCACTTGGTCATGATGTATGATCTTTGACATTTCATATAATAAGGGCTTGGTGATGGTCAACTCATTTAATTTGACCATATCTGGAAATCACTTTATCTGCCATTCCATTCTAAATGATAGCTTTGCTGAATAGAGTAATCTTGGATATAGGTCCTTGCTTTTCATGACTTTGAATACTTCTTTCCAGCTGCTTCTTGCCTGCAAGGTTTCTTTTGAGAAATCAGCTGATATTCTTATGGGAACTCCTTCATAAGTAACTGTCTTCTTTTCTCTTGCTACTTTTAAGATTCTCTCTTTTTATCTTTGATCTTGAGTAATGTAATTATGATGTGCCTTGGTGTGTTCTTCCATGGGTCCAGTGTCTTTGGGACTCTCTGAACTTCCTGGACTTCTTGGAAGTCTATTTCCTTCACCAGATTGGAGAAGTTCTCCTTCATTATTTGTGCAAATAATTTTTCAATTTCTTGCTTTTCTTCTCTCCTTCTGGCACCCCTATGATTCAGATGTGGGAATGTTTTTAAGTTATCCCAGAGTTTCCTGAATCTCTCCTCATATTTTTGAATTTTTATTTCTTCATTCTGGTCTGGTTGAATGTTTATTTCTTCTTTTTGCTTCAGATCATTGATTTGAGTCTTGGTTTCCTTCCTGTCCCTGTGCTTTCCCTGTATATTTTTCTTTAGTTCACTTGGTATAGCCTTCACTTGTTTTATTTTGTGGTGTTTAGTCAACGATTTCTGTGAGCATCATGATTACCAGTATTTTGAACTGTGAATTTGACAGGTTGTCTATCTCCTTGTCACTTAGTTGTCTTTCTGAAGTTTTGATATGTTCTTTCACTTGGGGCATATTTTTTTCTGTCTTGAAATCCTGTTAAGTTGTTAGGGGCAGAGCTTTAGGTATTCACCAGGGCTGGGCAACCAACTTCACTGCATTGTGGCACTTTATGTGGGGAAGGAGCCTGATATGGAACACTTGCTCAGGTTGCTTAGCTCCTCTCACCTCAGTTTTAATCATTTCCCTGCTGCCCACAAGTGAATTGTGCCCTTCTGGTGCTTATTCCCAGGTGAGTGGGCTTTGTATTTTCTAGGACCCCATTGGGCCTGTCCAAAGGATTCTCCTGTGAGACTGGCAGTTTCTCTCTACCAAATTCCCCACAGGTTTTTACTTTCAGATGTTTTGAAGCTTTCTTTTCTTGGTGCTGGAATCTTGTGTTGTGTGGTCTGTCTTGCTGCCTAGTTGTTCCTCCTGGTTCATCCACATGTGAATGTGGGACCACTTGCTCCACCATCTACTGTCTCACGTTCCCAGTCCAGCAGTTGCTGCCTTGCCACATGTCCTGTGCATGCTGGCTGCCCATCTCTGCCCCTGATACCAGTTTTGGTGAATGTTTCTTCTTTAACTCCTTAGTTGTCGGACTTCTATACAGTTCCATTTTCTGGTTGTTTTTTGTTTTTTTCAGTTATCCTTTTTATGGTTGTGTGAGGAAGCTCTAGAATTTTTTTACAGTTTCAGCATCTTTGATAAAATACTCCTTTTGTTCATGAATATTTTCCTCAGCTCATTGAACGGGCTTTCTAAGTTGGCTTGTATCTTGTTGAGCTTCTTCATAACTGCAATCTTAAATTCTCTTTCATTTAAGCCAGAGTTTATCATGACTTTGAGTTTGGTTTCTGGAGATTTTTCATTTTCTTCCTATGGTCCCATGTTATCTTGGTTGTTCACAGTATTTGGTGGATTGTTTTTGTGCATGTGTATTTGAGGGAGTGATCTTTCTTGTTTAGATAATGTTTTGTTCTCAATAATTAAACAGGTTGATATGCTGGGTTCCTTGTTTTCCAGAAGATGGTGCTATAGGACAAGTTTTTGCTGTCTCTTTTCTGTACTATGTGCCTCTAGGATGACAGTAGAGTTGTATCACTTAGGGGTGGGGTGGAGGGAATGGTGGGGGGAAAATACAGACAACTGTACTTAAACAACAATAAAAAAAAGGAAATGATTGTAACCACATTCCCAAACCATAAGACTTTAATAAACACTAATGTCAGGTATTTATTCCCCACATATTTATTCTGTCTCTTGAAAACAGTAACATCCCCGAAAGTTGGAAAGCTCTCATCATCCAAGAAAGCAAGATTATTACCTGAGAATGTTAGTTTTGAATAACTTTAATATTCTAACAAATTTAATGTTTTCCTCTTAGTCTAATGGTGCATTGTCTGCTATGGTATTGGCTAGCCTCATGGCACAGTATTCAGTTAGCCACACATGGATAGTAAGTACTAAAAATGTGGTAGTTCAAACTGACATATGCTGTACATATAAAATACATGTTGGTATTCATAAACTTAATACAAAATAAGAATGTAAAATATATTACTAATAATTTTTATGTTGCTTACATGTTGAGTTATAATATTTTGGACATACTGGGTTAAATAAAGTGTATTACTAAAATTAAAAAAAATGCTGTGTATCCACTCGGGTGGTGGGTGTTTTCTCTTTGACCAGGTCACCTTGGTTACAGAGCATCACCACTGTGTGGGGGAATTTGGTACATGGTGGAAAACATATTTTGTGAGCTCCCAGAACTGTCTTCTATTTTAGTAATAGTGGTGCATCTGTGTCTTGGAGATATTTCCACAACCTCTACCTGGGTGGATGGGGCAAGGTGGGGGGTGGGGGAGCAGCAAGTTTACAATGTCACAGCTCTGCCTCCCTGCCAGCAATAGCTGTCAGCATCACTGCTGTCTGGGGTTTCTCAGCACTTTTTTTTTTTTTTTTTGTCTGGGCTCTGTTAGGACAGGTGAGGCAAGGGAGACAAGTTTGCAATTTTGCAGCTGAGCAAATCTTTATCTAGATTTCTTGAGATGAATGTTCCCAAACCATCTCAGATTCAATACATCCATAAGAACTCACCCACTCACTCACCTTCTCACTATGATTCTGGATCTGTATTCTCAGTCTTAGTGAATTTCATCACCAATACTGCTGTAGCAAAAATATATATATAAAAGAAAAAGAAAAAAGAAATCCGGTAATCAATCATCCAAGTTTCTTCACTCAACATCTCTCTAGGGAGTTTGTTTCTTTCCATCTCCTCTGACACTAAATATCAATCGACATCACTTTAATTTTGTATGCTGTGTCATCCCACCTATTGTCACCTTCTCTGGGCCTTCTGCACAATACTTCCTGAATGAATTCTGCGGTGACTCTGCAGAATACTTCCAGTGACTCTGCATCATCTATAGGATAAAACTCTTCTTCATTTGTGACATACAAAGTCATGTGTAAACCCCATCCTTTCCAGAAATATCACTCACTATCCCTCTACTTGCACTTAATGCCCCATTCTTGTGTTCTCTGACTTAACTTATTCTCTTTTGTACTTCTCCATGTGCTACTCTTCTATGGGGCAGGTCCTCCTTATCCCTTGCCTTTATTTGTTCAAAATTCACTTAAGACATTATCTCTTCTGGGAAAGACTCTCTGAAACCCTAATTCTTACTGAAATACTCCTACTCTACTCATTGTTATTTATTTAAGTTTATGCACAGCCCTCCTTCAGTAAATATTGTACGCTGTCAGAATTTATTCACTAATGCTATTTAATTTTTTTAAGCCTAATATAGAGCAAGAGAATGGATGATTTAATAAAATAATAAAATTCAATATATTAAAAATAAAGAGGGAAATAGGGCAGTCAGAAAAGAACACACCTGGGGAGGTCTCATTTGAGCAAAGTCCTGAATAAAATGGGGTGCAGAGCTCTGTATGGGAAAAAGCTGGTATGAAAGCCTGTGATAGGAATGAGCCCATGTTTTCATGGAACATAAAGAAAGTTAGTGTGGTAGACTGGAATAAACAATGGTGTCATAAGATTAAGTTAATGGGGAGTAAGATCCAGGGGACAGGTTGAAGAATGTAGGTGTTATTCTGTGTGTAATGAAAAGCCATTAGAGATTTTTTGAGCACGGAAAAGATATGACCAGATTTATATGTTTTGAGATAACCTCTTGGAGCTGTGTACAGACTAGTTGTAGAGGTATAAAAGTGGAGTTAAGAGATGATTGATGTAAAGACAGTGAAAAAATGATGGTGGCCTGATGCTGGTGAAGGTGGAGCAAAAGGGTCAGTTAGGATATATTTTAAAATTAAAAATTGATAGGCACTTGGTGATGAACTGAATTTCTTGTGAGAGGAAAAAAAGATAAATTAATTGTAGCTCTTCACTTGTTTTTCAATATACAACTTTTTTATTTATTTTTAAATTTTATTTTAATTGTTGTTCTTGTACAGTTTCCTGTCTTCTACTCCCATCCCACCCACTGCCCCAGGGCTCCCCACATCCCTCCCATTTCCACCAACCCCCAGTTTTTGTCCATGTGTCTTTTATACTTGTTGCTCTAAACCCTTCCCCTTTTCCCCTGGAATTTCCTCCCCTCTCCTCTCTGGTGACAGTCAGCCTATTCTCAATTTCAGTGTCTTTGGTTATATTATTATTATTTGTTTGTTTTGTTTGTTAGGTTCTGGTTAAAGGTGAGATCATATGGTATTTGTCTTTCACCTCCTGACTTATTTTGCTTAGCATAATGCTCTCCAGTTCCATCCATGCTGTCACAAAGGGTAGGAGGTCCTTCTTTCTTTCTGCTGCATAGAATTCCATTGTGTAAATGTACCATAGTCTCTTCATCCATTCATTTACTGATGGGCAGCTAGGTTGCTTCCAACACTTGGCTATTGTAAATTGTGCTGCTATGAACATTGGGGTGATTAGGTTCTTTTGGATTGAAGTTTCAGGGTTCCCAGGATATAATCCTAGCAGTGGAATTGCTGGGTCAAAATGTAGGTCCATTTTTAGTTTTCTTGGAAAATTCCACACTGTTTACCATAGTGGTTGTACCAGTCTGCAATCCCACCAACATTGCACTAGTGTTGCCTTCTCTCCACAACCTCTCCAACACTTTTTTGTTGCTTTGTTTATGATGGACATTCTGACTGGTGTGAAGTGCTGTGGTTTTAATTTGCATCTCTCTGATAGCTAGTGATATTGAGCATCTTTTCACGTGTCTCTGGATCCTCTGTATGTCCCCCTTAGAGAAGTGTCCATTCAAGTCCTTTGCCCATTTTTTAATTGGGTTGTTTGTCTTCTTAGAGTGGAGTCGTGTAAATTCTTTATATATTTTGGAGATTAAACCCTTGTCTGAGGTATCATTGGCAAATATGTTTTCCCATATAGTTGGTTCTCTTCTTATTTTAATGCTGTTTTCTTTAGCCATGCAGAAGCTGTTTATTTTGATGAGATCCCATTTCTTTATTCTTTCCTTTATGTCCCTTGCTTTAGGGGACATATCAGTAAAAATGTTGCTGCATGAAATATCTGAGATTTTCCTGTCTATGTTCTCCTCTAGGGCATTAATGATGTCACAGCTTATATTTAAATCTTTTATCCACCTTGAATTTATTTTTGTGTATGGTGTAAGTTGGTGTTTGAGTTTCATTTTTTTTTGCATGTAGCTGTCTAGTTCTCCCAACACCACTTGTTGAAGAGGCTACTTTTACTCCATTTTATGTTGCTGCTTCCTTTGTCGAATATTAATTCACTGTAGAGAACTGGGTTTATTTCTGGGCTCTCTATTTTATTCCACTTGTCGATGTGCCTGTTTTTGTGCCAGTACCAGGCTGTTTTGATTACAGTGGCCCTGTAATACAGTTTGGTGTCAGGTATTGTGATTCCTCCTACTTTGCTCTTCTTTCTCAAAATTGCAGCAGTTATTCAGGGTCATTTATGGTTCCATATAAATTTTTGAAGTGTTTGTTCTATGTCTGTGAAATATGCCATTGGTAACTTAATAAGTATTGCACTGAATCTGTAAATTGCTTTGGGTAGTATGGACATTTTGATGATGTTAATTCTTACAATCCATGACCATGGTGTATTTTTCCATTTGTTTGTGTCTTCCTTGATTTCTTTCTTCAGTGTTGTGTAGTTTTCTGCATACAGGTCGTTTACCTACTTGGTTAGGTTTATTCCTAGGTATTTTATTTATCTTTTTGCTATATCAAATGGGATTTTTTTCCCCTTGATTTCTGCTTCTGCTCTTTCATTGTTGGTATACAAAAATGCCAAAAATGCCTTTGGATATTGACTTTGTATCCTGCTCTTTGGCCAAATTCATTTATTAGGTTGAGCAGGTTTTTGGCCGAGTCTATAGGATATTCAATGCACAATATCATGTCATCTTCAAACAATGATAGTTTTGTTTCGTCCTTTACAATTTGGATGACTTTTATTTCCTTTTCTTGTTTAATTACTGTGACTAATACTTCCAATACTATATTGAATAGAAGTGGTGAAAGTGGACATCCTTGTCTTGTTCCTGATCTTAGTGGGAAAGATTTTAGTTTTTGCCCATTGAGTATGATGTTGGCTGTAAGTCTCTCACATGTGGCCTTTATTATGTTGAGGAA
Organism: Anoura caudifer; assembly: GCA_004027475.1. Classification (NCBI taxonomy): domain Eukaryota; kingdom Metazoa; phylum Chordata; class Mammalia; order Chiroptera; family Phyllostomidae; genus Anoura; species Anoura caudifer. The sequence continues at coordinate 11,823 of PVKU01009312.1, forward strand.
TGCTCCCCCAATTCCCACTTTGCTGAGTGTTTTTATCATAAGTGGGTGCTGTACCTTATCAAATGCTTTTTCCGCATCTATTGATAGATCATGTGTTTTTGTCTTCGCTTTTGTTTATGTGATGTATTACATTTACTAATGTGCATATGTTGAACCATCCATGCATCCCTGGGATGAATCCCACTTGGTCATGGTGTATGATCTTTTTAATGTGTTGTTGGATGTGGTTTGCAAATAGTTTGTTGAGGATTTTAGAGTCTGTGTTCATCAGGGGTATGAGTCTGAAGTTTTCTTTCTTTGTTATGTCTTTATCTGGTTTGGGGATTAGAATGATGCTGGCTTCATAAAAAGAGTTTGGGAGTCTTCCATTATTTTGGATTTTTTTTGAAAAGTTTGTGAAGGATAGGGGTTAGCTCTTCCTTAGATGCTTTTTAAAATTCTCCTATGAAACTGTCCAGTCCAGGGCTTTTGTGTGTTGGGAGTTTTTTGATTACTGCTTCAATTTCATCTGTTGTTATTGATCTGTTCAGGCTTTCTGCTTCTTCTTCATTGGGTTTTGGGAGATTATATTTTTCTAGAAATTTGCCCATTTCACCTAGGTTTTGAAATTTCTTGGCCTACAGTTCTTCATAGTAATTTCTTACAATCCTTTGTATTTCTGTGGTGTCAGTTGTAATCTCTCCTCTTTCATTTCTGATTGTGTTTATTTGGGTCCTCTCTCTTTTTCTCTTGATGAGCCTGCTTAAAGGTTTGTCAATTTTATTTATCTTTTCACAGAACCAGCTCCTGGATTCATTGATCCTTAGAATTGTGCTTTTAGTCTCCATGTCATTTAATTCTGCTCTCATCTTGGTTATTTCCTTCCTTCTACTTGTTCCAGTCTGTCTTTCTTGTTGTTCCTCGAGTTCTTGTTGGTGTAGGGTTAAGCTGTTCATTTCAGATGTTTCTATCTTTTATAGGTAGGCCTGCATCACTATGAACTTCCCTCTCAGGAATGCCTTTGCTGTGTCCCATAAGTTTTGGGTCATTGTGTTTTCATTTTCATTTGTTTCCAGAAACTTTTTGATTTCCTCCCTAATTTCATTCTTGACCCATTCATTGTTTAATAGCATGCTATTCAATCTCCATGATTTTCAAGATTTTTGGGCATTTCCCCTTGGGGTTGGTTTCTAGGTTCAGGCCCTTGTGGTCAGAGAAAATGCTTGGTATGATTTCAATTTTCTTGAATTTGTTGAGGCTACTTTTGTGTCCTATCATGTGGTCTATCTTTGAGAATGTTCCATGTGCATTTGAAAAGAATGTGTATTTAATTTCTTTGGGATGAAGGGCTTTCTGTATATATCAGTTAAGTCCATTTCATCTAGAGTGTTGCTCAATGCCACAATATCTTTGTTGATGTTTTGTTTAGAATATCTGTCCATTTTTGACAGTGGGGTGTTAAAATCCCCTACTATGATTGTGTTGCTGTCAATATCTTTCTTGAAGTCCTCAAAGATTTTCTTGATATATTTAGGTGCTCCTATGTTGGGTGCATATATACTTACAATGTTTATGTTTTCTTGGTGGATTCTTCCCTTGACTATTATGATGTGACCTTCTTGGTCTCTCTTTGTGGCTCTTCTTTTGAAGTCTATTTTGTCTGATATGAGTATTGCTACCCTGGTTTTTTATTCCTGTCCATTTGCTTGGAAAATTTGTTTCCAGCCCTTCAGTTTGAGTCTGTGTAGGTCTTTTGTGCTGAGGTGGGTCTCTTGTAGGCAGCATATGTGTGGGTCATGCTTTCTTAAGCATTCAGCTACTCTATGCCTTTTGATTGGAGCATTTAATCCATTTTAGTTTAAGGTTATTATTGATAGGTACTTATGCATTGCCATTTTCATACCTGTGTTTCTCTCTCTCTCTCTCTCTCTCTCTCTCTCTCTCTCTCTCTCTCTCTCTTTCTCTCTCTCTCTCTCCTCTCCCTTCCTTTCCTTAAAGCAGTCCCTTTAGTATCTCTTGCAGAGCTGGTTTGGTAAGGGTGTATTCTTTTAGATTTCTTTTGTCTGGGAAGCTCCTTATTTGGACTTCTATCTTGATTGAAAGCCTTGCTGGGTAAAGTAGTCTTGGTTGCAGGCCTTTGGCTCTCATTACTTGGAATATTTCTTGCCATTCTCTTCTGGCTTGGAGCATTTCCATTCAGAAGTCAGTTGCTATCCTTATCGGCGATCCTGATTATGTTACTTCCTTTTTCTCCCTTGCTGCCTTTAAGATCCTCTCTTTGTCTTGGAATTTTTGCCATTTTAATTATGATATGTCTTGAAGTGGGTCTCTTTAGGTTTCTCTTGATTGGGACTCTCAGTGTTTCCTGGATTTGTGTGACTTTTTTTCTCATCAAATTAGGGAAGTGTTCCATCATTACTTTTTCAAATAGGTTTTCTGTCCCTTGCTCTTCTTCTCCTTCTGTTATCCCTATTGTACGGATACTATTACGTTTCATATTGTCTTGCATTTCTCTTAATCCCTCTTCATTCTTTCTGAGCCTCTTTTCCTTTTCTTGCTCCTTCTGGATGTTTTTTTTTTTTTTCTACTTGGTCCTCCAACTCACTGATCCGATCTTCTGCTTCATCAATTCTGCTTTTCATCTTCCTTCCACTGTGGTCTTTAGTTTAGAAACTGTATTTTTCATTTCCTCGTGGCCCTTGTTGATAGTTTCTATTTCCTTTTTCATGTTGATATAGTTTGCAGTGAGTTCATTGTAGCTTCCCTGTAGTTTCTGGTAGCTCATTGAGAGCTCATGGAGCTTCCTGACAACCATTGCTTTGAACTCCAAATATGATAGCTGAGTTGCCTCCATTTCATTTAGCATTTTTTCCGGTGCTTCCTCCTTTTCTTTTGTTTGGGGATTGTTTCTTTGTCTTCCCATTGTGAGGCTCTTCTTGTTAGGCTCAGTTTCTTAAATTGATTTGTTCTGGTTACGTGGGTTTATGGTGTGAACTTCTGTGGTAGAATACCTGTGAGATTCAGTGTTGCTGTCTCCTTCAGGTATCCTGGTGTTCATGACTTCCAGTGTCTCACCTGTTCAAATGTCTCCTCTTTGCAACCAACTCTGGTCTTTCTACAGTTCCAGATTTTTTGTTTTGTTTTGTTTTGTTTTTGTCTCACTCGTAGTTATTTAAAAAGAGAGAAGAGGAAGAGGAGAAGGAAAAGCAGAAAAAACATGAAAAGAGAATAAAGAAAAGCAGAAAGAAAAAGAAAAGAAAAAAGAGAAAGGAAGAAGAGATAAGATTGGAAGGAAAGGAAGAAGGAATAAAACAAGAAAGAAGTAATGAGAAGCAGAAGGAGTTGAGGTGTAAAAAAGAAAAATATAATGAAAAATTAATTAAAAAAAACCCAAAAATATAACACAAACTCTTGCTGTTATCAATCTTGCCAAGCCTGTTTTTCTGGTCTTGCTGGCTGCAGTGGCTGAGGGGTGACAGTATTCTCCCTTTCAGCACTCAGTTATCTTTGGGCTACTGTCTTCAGAGCCAGCCTGGGGCCTCTCCGCACAGGGCCTCAGGCATATCTTCTGAGGTGGCATGCGTGTACTGCATTCACGAGCAGGCATTTATGACCCCCCAGCCTTCCATGGATGGGTGCTGACTGTAGTGCGCGCATGAATTGTGTGCCATGCAGGTTGTGGGCAGGCGCCTATGATCTCCCAGTTGTCTGCGCAGGGTCACCGACTGTCCTGTGGGCACTGATTGATCGCCACGCAGGTCCCTGATGGTGTGCAGGTGCCAAGTGACTGCAGTGCAGGTCCCCTGGTGGTGTGCTGGCGCTGATGGATCCCTGCACAACCATCCCCAATGGCGCGTGGGTTTCAACAATCACACAAGCTCCAACATGCAGTCCTCCCAGGACTATGAGACCTTAACTCCTCTCTGTGAGATTTCAAGCAACCAGGTTTATCATGGTTCTGCTGAAACCTTGTTTGGCTGGGCAGGGAGTGGTTGACCCAGCTCCCTCCCTAGATTCTTGTGGCGATCTCTGGCCCAGGACCTCAGCCTCCACCCTGGTCTCTGTGCTGCTGGAGTACTCTCCTTACCATCTGGTTTTTCAATGTCTGCTGCAATTTTCAATCTCCTGTTTTTGAATATGCTGTTTTTCTGATGTCTGTTTGCTCTGTTCCTCCATAAATTGGCCAGGTTTTTCTCCTGTGTGTAGAGGGAAGTAGAATGTGCTTCCTCCTACCACACCGCCATCTTCCTTCCAGTAGCTCTTCACTTTTATTTTTGTTTTATTTTTTCCAGCAGGCTTAGTGCACTTTATTTTTCTGGTATAAAATTATGTGGTGATCACAGCTGAAGCCTGGGTTCTCTGCACAGACCCTTTGCCTGGTTGTTACAAGATGGTCAGTGAATTCCTGATAGGGACACTTGGTGAGCAAGGTATCTTTCCAGAGGTCAGGGTGAGAAAGCTATGGGCCTTGGAAATGTCATGAAAGGTGGCCTTCTTCCAGACATAAACAATTTATGTTTTAAATTGCATACCATTTTGAGTAATGTGATCAAATCCCTCTTTATACCGTCTGGGACATCAATCACACCCTTTCCCAGCATAGGCATAATTTACATGGTTGTTGCCATTTAGTCACTTAGTAGCTGTATTGACAGGAGGTCAATAGTAGCCTAATGTTATGTTACAATGCTTACATTATTCACCTCATATCATCTCATCACATGGTATTCTGCTAACCTATATCATCATAAGAAAGGTGAGTACAATACAATATTTTGAGAGGGAGACCACATCCACATAACTTTTATTATAGTATATTGTTGTAATAGTTTTATTTTATTATTAGCTATTATTAATTGCTTGCTGTGCCTAATTTATAAATTAAACATTATAATAGGTATGTATGCATAGGAAAAATAGTATAAATAGTGTTCGGTACTACTGACAGCTTCAGATATCTCCTGGGGGTCTTGGAACATACCTCCTATAGATGAGGGGACATTCTGTAAACACACATGCACAGACACACACTTTTGATTATGAGACAATCTGCCCCATGAGAAACAGTATGCCACACTCCTATAACTGCATGGATATGTACCATTCACTTTGTCCCTAATACATAGGCAGCTTTGCCCATTTACTGTTGATATATACAATCTCTTTGCTAACTGTTGGTGTGATGAGTATTTAGTTTTATAGTTTTTTTAATAGCCACTCATTTATTATAAACATTTGTGCTGCTTTCTATATCACTAAAATAAGAGAATAAATTTACTTTTCAGATTTTCATCATTATTTTAATCTATACATGTATTATAACTCATGAGCTCTTGTTGATATTAACACTGTACTGTGAACAAATAACTTTAGGAAGTATAATTGATGAGTCCTATAAATATTAATCATTTAGGTTCTTGTAAGAGTTGAGATGAAAACTGCATGAGAAAATGAGTTGAAAACACTTGAAACTGAGTGATTAGTTCATGAAGTGATGTTTTATTTTTCTGTCTAGTATCTGCTGCTCGAAATTTTCCATAATTAAAAGATTTAAAGAAAATAAAGAATGATGAATAAACTTTTATTGAGTAAAAGGAGAAATATTTCACCAGATTCCCCCAAATTAGGACCTAGTGGTGGATGTTCAAGATGATGAAGTATCAAAGGGCATTAACAAATCAAGACTGTAGCTTTTGCAATGTTTTGAGACTTGTATAGGCTCAGAGCTTTGGGAAGAAAACTCATATAAATGAGTCAGAGTGTTCACAGGTACATAGGGATCAACTGGTGTCCCAGGAAAACTCTGAGCAAAAATTTGTAAAGAGAATGTTCCCCTGAACTCAGAGAAGACCATGGTTAGCTTTTGTCTGGTAGCATACTACATTAACTCCAGTTTTCAACAGTACAGCAGTCTGCCACCACTGAAAATTAAGAGGTCTTGCAAAACAACCAAGTGTTTTAATGTTCCAAAATGATGTGCACTGGTATCTCACATAATAGTCAAACTATTATGTAAGATAACAGAAAGTAGAATGGTGGTGGCCAAGGGCTGGAGGGAGGAACAGGTAGAAACTTGCTGTTCCATAGGTATAAATAAATGTTTTAGACATCTGCAGTTCAGCATTGTACCTATAGATAACAATACTGTATTCAGCACTTAGAAATTTGTTAAGAGGATGAATGTTTCTTTTTAACTCATTGGTTGTTGGACTTCCATGCAGTTTGATTTTCTGCCAGGTCTGGTTGTTTGTTGCAGAAGGAAGGAAGAAGGTTATACAAAGTGAAATAAAGGACAATATATAGGGAACCAACAGTGAAGGAAAGGAAGCTGGGACTCAAGTAAATTATTTGGATCAGAAGGAAGAAATAAACATTCAATGAGAACAGAATGAAGAAACACAAATACAAAATATAAGGAGAGGCTGGGGAACTTCTGGGACAACTTTAAATGTTCCAATATCTGAATCATGGGTGCCAGAAGGAGAAGAGGAAGAGAAAGAAATTGAAATCATTTGAAAAAATAATGGACAACTTACCCAATCTGGCCAAGGAACTAGACATGCAAGTCCAGGATGCTCAGAGAATCCCAAAGAAGTTGGATCCAAGATGAAACACACCAAGACACATCATAATTAAGTTACCCAAAATTAAAGATAATGAAAGAATCTTAAAAACAGCAAGAGGAGACAGTTACCTACAAATAAGTTCTTATAAGACTATCAGCTGATTTCTCAATAAAAGGCTTGCAGGCAAAAATATTTATTTTTATACTTATAAACAAACAAATAAAATTCCTGAAAATAAAAAGAAATTATTAAGAAGGTAGATTTCATATTAAGTGTTCTTTTATTTTTTAAAGTATATTTTGTTGATTATGCTATTACAGTTGTCCCATTTTTTTTCTCCCCTTTATTCCCCTCCACCCTGCATCACACCTGCCACCAGCATTCTTGCCCTTTAGTTCATGTCCATGGGTCATACATATAAATTCTTTGGCCCTCTCCATTTCCTATACTTTTCTTAACCTGCCCCTGTCTATGTTGTACCTACCATTTATGCTTCTTATTTCCTGTACCTTTCCCCTGATTCTCCTTCTTCTCCTTCCCCACTGATCTCAATTTCTGTGATTCTCTTCCTATTTGAGTTGTTTGCTTAGTTTTTCTTTTTAAGTTCAGTTGTTTTTTCCTTTTTTTGTTTTTAAATTATTTTATTGTTGTTCAAGTATAGTTGTCTGCATTTGCACCTCACCACTCCCCCAACCACAGCCATCCCCACCTCCCTCCCCTGAAACCACCTGCCCCTTGGTTTTGTTTTGTATCCTTTATAGTTGTTCCTGAAAACCCTCCCCCCTTTTCCACCCATTATTCCCTTCCACCTCCCCTCTGGTTACTGTCAGTTTGTTCTTAACTTCAATGTCTCTGGTTATATTTTGCTTGCTTATTTGTTATATTGATTTGATTCCACTTAAAGGTGAGATCATATGGTATTTGTCGTTCACTGCCTGTCTTGTAGATACTTGTGAGTTTGTTGTCATTTTACAGTTTGTAGTTTTTATCGTCTTCTTTTTCTTAGATAAGTCCCTTTAACATTTCATATAATAAGGGCTTGGTGATGATAAACTCCTTTAACTTGACCTTATCTGGAAATCATTTTATCTGCCCTTCCATTCTAAATGCTAGCTTTGCTAGATAGAGTAATCTTGGCTGCAGGTCCTTGCCTTTCATGACTTTGAATACTTCTTTCAAGATCCTTCTTGCCTGCAAGGTTTGTTTTGAGAAATCAGCTGATAGTCTTACAGGACCTCCTTTGTAGGTAACTGTTTCCTTTCCTCTTGATGCTTTTGAGATTCTCCTTATCTTTTTTAAAATATATTTTATTGATTATGCTATTATAGTTGTCCCATTTCTCCCCATCATTTCCCTCCACCCTGCACAACCCCTCCCACCCACATTCCTCCCCTTTACTTCATGTCCATGTGTCATAAGTTCTTTAGCTTCTACATTTCCCACACTATTCTTGCCCTGCCCCTGTCTACTTTCTACCCACTGTTTAGGCTACTTATTCTCTGTACCTTTTCGCCCTCTCTCCTCCTCCCACCCCCCCTCCATGTGATCTTCATCTCTGTATTTCTGTTCTTGTTCTAGTAGTTTGCTTAGTTTGCTTTTGTTTTAGGTGTGATTGTTAATATCTGTGAGTTTGCTGTCTTTTTACTGTCATATTTGTTATCTTCTTTTTCTTAGATAAAAAAACATTTATCATTTCATACAATGAAATGATAACATTTCATATAATAAGGGCTTGGTGATGATGAACTCCTTTCACTTGACCATATCTGAGAAGCACTTTATCTTCCCTTCCATTCTAAATGAAAGCTTTGCTGGATAGAGCAATCTTGGATGTAGGTCCTTGACTTTCATGACTTGGAACACTTCTCTCCAGCCCCTTCTTGCCTGGAAGGTCTCTTTTGAGAAATCAGCTGACAATCTGATGGGAACTCCTTTGTAGGTGACTGTCCCACTATCCCTTGCTGCTTCTAGAATTTTCTCCTTCATTTTAAACTTGGCTAATGTAATTATGATGTGCCTTGGTGTGTTCCTCCTTGGGTCCACCTTCTTTGGGACTCTGTGAGCTTCGTAGACTTCCTGGAAGTCTGTTTCCTGTGCCAGATCGGGGAAGTTCTCCTTTATTATTTGTTCAAATAAGTTTTCCACTTGTTGCTCTTCCTCTTCCCCTTCTGGTACCCCTATAATTCAGATATTGGCACATTTAAAGATGTCCTGGAGGTTCCTAAGCCTCTCCTAATGTTTTTGAATTCTTGTTTCTTCCTTCTTTTCTGTTTCATTGTTTGTTTCTTCCTTCTGGCCCACTCCATTGATTTGAGTCCCAGTTTTCTTCCCATCACTACTGGTTTCCTGTGCATTTTTCTTCATTCCTCTTATTGTAGCCTCCATTTGTTCCTCTAATTTCCAACCAAAATCAACCAATTTTGTGAGCTTCCTAATCACCAGAGCTTTGAACTGTGCTTTTGATAGGTTAGCTACCAGTGCTATGAGCTCTGCATCTTATAGGCTGACCACCTCCTGGTCGCTCAGATGAATTAGCTCCAGGGTCCTGGTCTATTCTCCCTTTTGTGCCATCCTTGGTTTTGTTTTCTTTTTTTCTTTTTATCTGGTTGCGGCTGTTACATAGTGAAGGGCAGAGCCTTAGGTGTTCACCAGGGTGGAGCAGCCTAGTTACTGGGCTGTGCTGCTGGATTTGGGGGCAGGGTCTGAGAGGGAACAATGGCGCTTACTCAGCAGTCCCTCATGGATTCCAGTCCCTTCAGCCCCTTTACCCTAGCAAATAGGGCCCTTCTGGTGCTGATTTCCATGTGGGTGGGCCTGCACACACTCTAGGACCCCGAGGGTCTCCCCAACCAACTCTCCTGTGAGGCTGGGACTCCCTCCCGGCACCTCAGCCCCTACAAGTATTTTCAATGGGTGCTTTTAGGCTTCACTTCCTGGCACTGGGGCCCTGTGTCATGCAGTCTGTCTTGCTGCCCATTTTTGCCTGGTTTATATGTGCGCAAATGTGTGTCTGTGGTCAGCCACCTTGTACACCCCGTTTGGCCTCCTCACGTTTGGCAACCGTCAATGCCGCCGCCTGTGCGCCTGGGGTGACTGCGTGCCCAGGACCACCAGCCACTGTCTTATCCCACTGCAACTCAACTCCATCGGCCATGGACTCTGCTGGCCGCTGACTCTGCCCCTCTTACCCATCTGGGTGAATTGTTGTCAGAGTCCCATACAATTCAATTTTCTCTCTGTCCTGGTTGGGTTTTTTTTTTTTTTTTTGTTCTATATTTTTGTTGTCCTTAATCTTGGTTGTGAGAGGAGGCACAGCATGTACATGTATGCCTCTATCTTGGCCAGAAGTCTTTTCTTGCAGTCTTAACAGAACAAAATTTACAAGCTCTTGTACGTTTCACCTATCAACATGATTGTGGCTGTGGCAGTGGCATACTCTCCCCCTCCCCAACACTGTCCACTATTGGGACATCATGCCTCCTCACACACTGTATGGAGATTTAAATTCCGCAAAGTATTTTTCAGTCTATTGTAATTTTTCCCCATGAGAACCTCTGTCTTTAGCCATGGAGGTAGTCTTAACCTTTTTCCTTTCTGGTGTTTTAAGTTTCCTTTATATTCATCCCAGGTGCTCCTGTCTGCAAGATCACCAGATACAAAATCTTGAAGGTCTGGTCCATTCTGTAAAAATTCCTTTTTTTATCTGGCAAAAAACTAACTTCTCTGACTGGACTGAATAGGTATTTTCCAAATTACTAGGGCCTCACAGTGCGGAGGATGATCCCACAGTGTAGAGACATCTTCCTCTTTCGTTTTCTAGCAGGGTCAAGGGATCTAATTCCCAGGAAAAGACCTCATGTTAAGTGTTCTTATCACAATAAAAAATGATATGCCCTGATATATGTGTGTGTATATGTTTCAATTATTTTTACTGATATAAATTTATATACAATGTGCAATTAATATACAAGAAAATCTACTCATTTTACGTAAATAGTTCAATGAATGTAGTCATGTAAGTGTCACAACTGAGCGGACATTTCCATTTATCAATTACTTTCCTCTTACTCCTTAACAACCACTGAACTGCTTTCCTTATAGATTTGCTTTTAGAATAATTTCTTACACACTATGCAGCATTTTGGGAATGACTCAGTTGCATAATGTTTTTAAGATTCATCCCTGTTGTATCAGGAATTTGTTTTTATTGCCAAAAATGTATTTTATTGTATGATATTTCACAATTTATTTACTCATTCACCTACTGATGACACTTATGTTGGTTTTGTTTTGAATATTATGCCTATTATGAATAAACCTGCTATGAGCATTCACATAAAGCCTTTGGATAAACATGTTTTGTGGACCCTGAGGAAGAACATACCTATTAAGAAGGGCTCCTGGTGCTAACTGGTCTCAAATTTTAAAAAAAACAGGGCCTAGCAGCCTTTTCTAAATGTACCATTTATACCAACTGCAGTTCAGGGAGAAGCTTGAACTACCTGGCTCTGCACTGAACTGCCTGCCTGCATTGTGTTCCTGCCATGTAAGCCAGTCCTTATAAAGGAGGTCCTGGAATTGTATTTCAACCAATAGCATTGAAGCTTTTTCTATTCAATTGGAGCTGTGCAACTATATACCCACCCCCACCAACTTCATCAACCAATCAGAACTACTCCATTTTGACCAATCAGTACAATGCTTTTTGGATTAATCAAACTATGAGGATTTGAAGTCCTCATTGCTTGAAGATGAAGCAATCAGGGACCAGGGGCAGGGACTTTTGTCCATATAAGTCAGCTCCTCTCTGGCTCTGAGAGCATACTCTCCCTTTCCATGGAAAACTGTAGAGTGTGTTTCCCCAGTTGGAGTTCAAACATGGAAGATAAAACAGGGATGTTGCTTCAGAGCAGAGAGAAGGAAAAGAGCTGTCTAGCTGGAGAGAGGCCTTGCCCCAGGCCCCCCTAGGAGCTCAAATTCTGAATCACAATTGATCTGTTCCACAGCTGAGCTATGTATGTCACAATTGAGCTGTTTGCACTGAATAAAATTTCCATCTTCATTGTACCCCAAACTGGGGATTCCTGTTGGTGTTGAATTGGTGCCAACAAAATTTGGTTGACAGTTTTCACACCTAGAAGTAGGATTGTTAGGCTGTATGATGTGTATATCTTACTTTATAAAAAACAGACAAATTGTTTTCTAAATGGCTATTTTACATTTCTGTCAGCATTTTGTAGTAGAGTGTAATAACTTTTCAGTTCATGTTTTTAGTTTTTTACTACACATACACGTATCCATAAATCTATATTAAATAAATATATATATGTATCTATAAAAACTATATATTAGTTTGGCTTTGTTCCTTATACACAAATATGCTGTACTGCAACTTGCATTACTTTTTCTTTTTTAACTTGCATTTTTTTACTCCACATTTTGAGGTCTGTCTATGTTGATATATGGAACTGATTTAATTTTGTGGTGTTCCATTGTCTAAATATGTCATAAATTTTAATCCATACTTTTATCCATTGACCATTTGTTTTCAGTTCTGTGAATGCTCTATTTATGTCTTTGCCTATGTTTTCTTGGCTCACTTGTCCTTTCATTTCTAGCACTTCTTTATATGATTTGCACACAGGGTGGGTCAAAAGAAGGTTTACAGTTGTTCATATGAAAACTGATACACAAATTAATAAATAATAGTACAACAGTAAACTCCGTGTTTCACACACTTACAATTGCAAACCTACTTTTGCCTCACCCTGTATTTATTTGTTAACTACATTAGGTTACAAAAAAATTTCTCCGAATCTGTGGCTTACCTTTAAGTTTATTTATGCTGTATCATATTGCACAAAAATTTTTAATTTTAAGGTAAATATACCAGTTTTTTTATAGGCCTTTTTGCTTTCTGGTTTTAAGAATTCTTTTCTACACTGAGGCTACAAAGATATTCTAATTTTCTTCCAAAAAAACTGAAGTTTTGCTTTTCATGCTTACATTTTTAATTTATCTGGAATATAATTTTGTATGGTATAATGTAGTGGTCTATCTTAATGTTTTTTCCAAATGGAAAAGTCAGTTGTCCATGACCATGTTTAAAGGTCTGTGTATTAGTTGCCTAGCACTGCTGTAACAAAGTATCACAAACTGGGTGGCATAAAAATAGAAATCTATTCTCTCAGAGTTCTGGCGGCTGAATGTTTGAAATGTGTCAGCAGAATCATGTTCCCTCTGGAGACTCTAGGGTTCAGGTGGCAAACACAAGGCCCTTGGGCTGAATCCCGCCCTCTACCTTATTTTATCTGGCCCAGCACCTTGTTTCTACCTGACAGAAGCACCAAGCTCCTTGTCCCTAGTTAAGGAGTTGTTACATTTATACAGTCCTAAAATTACATTTGGCCCCTTGAAGGCAACCATGAAGCTGATGTGGCCCCACATGTAAATGAGTTTGACACCCCTGCTCTAGGGAGCATCTGTTTCAAACTTTCTGTTAGCTTCTGGTGTTGACTGTTGATTTTTGGTGTTTCTTGGCTTGCAGCTGCATAATTCCAATTTCTTCCACCCCTGTAACCTGGTATTCTCCCTTTATCTGTCAGGGTCTCTGTATTTCTTCTCTTTGGAGATGGTTTGTCCATAGACTTCCTTGGTCTTGCTCTGCCAGGGCCAGGTCTGGGTTGGTTGCCTCAAATCCAGCATATGATGGGTATGGTACACTCTGGGACTGTCAGGCCCCCTTTCTTCTTCTTTTTTATTGTGTTGTTGCGCTGGTTAGAGCATCTGGAATAAAGTTGACTAGAAGTGGTCAGTAGACATCTGCCTTCTTCCCAGTTTTAGGAGAGGCTCTTTATTTAACCATGAAGTATGATGCCAGATGTAGGTTCTTCCTTAGATGCCTTTTATTAGATTGAAGATGATCACTTTAATTCCTAATCAGTTGAGCCCTGGCTGGCGTAGCTCAGTGGATTGAGTGCTGGCCTGCAAACCAAAGGGTTGCAGGTTTGATTCCCAGTCAGGGCGCATGCCTGGGTTGCCAGCCAGGTCCCCAGTGTGGGGTGTGCAAGAGGCAACCACACATTGATGTTTCTCTCCTTCTCAAAATAAAATATTTCTAAAAATTCCTAATCAACTTAGTTTTTAATCATGAATGAGTGAATTTTTTTCCTATATTGAATAATGTTGGTTTTTTATACATTTTTTACTGTTGTTCAAGTACAATTGTCTCCATTTTCACCCCACCATGCCCCCTGCTCCACCCATCCCTGTCCCCCACCCTAGAACCTACCCCTTTTGGCTTTTTCCATGTGTTCATTATACATGTTCCTTGATGGCCCTTCCCATATTATCCCTCTCCCTCCTCCTCTCTGGTGTCAGTTTGTTCTTTATTTCAATGTCTATGGTTGTATTTTGCTTGCTTGTTTTGTTGCTTAGGTTCCACTTATAGGTGAGATCATATGGTATTTCTCTTTCACTGCTTGGCTTATTTCACTTAGCACAATACTTTCTAGTTCTAGCCATGCTGCTGTGAATGGTAGGAGCTCCTTTTTTCTGCTGTGTACTATTCCATCTTGTAAATTTACTAATTTTTGATCCAAAATGAGTGAATTTTTTCAAATGCCTTTTCTATGTGCCAAAGAGAGTATTATATGATTTTTCTTTTTGAGTCTGTTAAAGATAAAATACATTGATTTTGAATGCTAAAGCAAACTTGCATTTCTAGGATAAATCCGATTTGATCCTGTGTTGACACCCTTTATAAATTGCTGTTTCAGTTTGCTATTTTTTTAAATTTCCATTTATGTTCATGAGATATATTGACATGATTTTCCTTTCTTGAGGTGTCTTTGTCTGACTTTGGTACGTTGGTAATGTTGGCTCGTAAAATGTGTTGAAAAGTCTTTTTTTCCTGGAAGAGTTTGTATAGCATTGTTATTACATCTCCTTTAAACGCTTGGTATAATTCACTTGTGCCATCTGGGTCTATACTTTTTTTTTGTGTGTGTGAAGGTTGTCAGGTATAAATTCAATTTATTTAATAGGGCTATTCAAGTTTTCCCTTGGCAGTTCATGCCTTTTCAAGGACTTTTTCAATTTCATCTGTTGTTGAATTTATTTGCATCAAGATGTTAATAGAATTCCACACTGCTTTAGCTGCAGCCACACATTTTGATATACACTTTCAATGTAAAGTATTTTCAAAGTTTTTCTCATTAATTCCTCTTTAACCTATGGTTCATTTAGGAGTGTGTTGTTTAATTTCCATATAATTGGGGATTGTTCAGATGTTACTGATTTCTAACATAATTCTGTTCTGGTGATAGACCATATCTTACATGATTTCCATTCTTTTAAGCCTTCTGAAACTTGTTTAAGCCCCAAAATGTGAACTTGTAAATAAGTATTATGCTGTTGTTGGGTGGTATTCCAGAAACACCAGTCAAGTTAATTGAAAATCTTATATATCTTAACTGATTTTCTATCCATTAGTGCTATGGATAACTTATGTATTGAAATGTCTAATTGAAAAATTTGCCTATATCCATTTCAATTTTACCCATTTTTATTTTATGAATTTTTCACCTCTGTAAGTGTATTGGAGCTAGAAGGTAGTTCTTTTGCTTTGGATTTCCAAACGCAAACATACAGAAGTCTCTCCCTTGGGGCCAATTTCTGCAGAGAATAAACTTCTCACTTCTTGCAGGAGGGTAAATCCCTGGTTGACTGTGCACAGGTGTTGGGGAGAAGAATATGTGTATATGGGATGAGAGGAATGTTCCATATACAACTGGCCATTCATACTGCTTTCTCTCCATGCATTCCAGTTCCATTAGGCATTTCTGAGCCTGCAGCCAAACTGGTTCCTTCTCATCCTTATCTTTACATGCAAGCAATATAAGTGGTGCCTATTTCTGCTCTGATATAGCTATCTTCCTTCTGTCTTTCAATTTTTGTTTTTGGTGGAGATCTCATTTGCTGGTCTTTCTCCTGTTTTTATTGCTGTGGTTTTGAAATTAAAAAAATATTTTCTAGCATATTAACTGCTGTCCAGGGAGATCAGCTGTGTTTAACAGAAGCACATATCCTAGTCCCTTCTCTGCTAGCCATTTTGCTTAGTTGACCAAACCCTGACATTTCTGCAGACCCTTTTGATCAGTTGCCACATGCTTCCTATGCATTAGCTTTTCCCAGTTATACCTCTTATATCTGCTTGTTGGTATCACCTGCTCTCAGGTACCAACCTAATACCAGTTTTACTCTGGTGACATGTTTCTTTGGACTTCCCTTGCTTTCATTACCTAGGGTCCAGCCTTGCACTCCCTGCTGTTATGAACTTTTCTTGCTAATGAAAGTATAGTTAAGAAGGATGAGAGCTGTAAAAGTGAACTTCTATGTTTTTGGTTGTCAGTGTGGGTCATTGGAAAGGAAGAATTAAAAATGTTCTAATTTGGAACTGTCACTACCAGTAGTGATCACATATTCACCAGTATTTTGATATGAAAATATTAAACAACCTACATAGAAGGCAATACCATCATTGAATAGGTAAGAATTTCAAGAACTGTAAAAGCTTGTCTCCAGTACTCAAAAAAATAATAATCTGTAAACTAGATCCTTTGCTAGTGACAGAATTATCAATTGACTATAATGATTACTAAGACTACCAAAACTACCCAAACATCCTTGTTCAAAATCAACCAGTACTGGTAAAGTATCAAGCTTAGGGCAACAACAACAGCAGCAATGACAAAAAGTCGAGGGCAACCCCTGAATTCTGAAAACTAATAAGTTTTCAGCCATCCTAATACACATATGTTTTTTTTTCGTTTTCACATGTCTGAAATTTAGGTATGTCAAAAAGCAACCATAAGTGTTTCTCCCCCCCACACACACAATCCATGGCTTCTTAACATCTGGCAAAATGTGACATCCTATTGCTCTTTCCACAGTTTCATGCACAAGTCCCTCTTTTTCTAAAATATTGGATTCCCCAAACTTCCTTTCCATAATCACTGAAATGTTCTCTAAGGACTCTGATCACACTTCAGATCTATTAAGGAAGGTAATGCTTAAAAGAGGACAGTAAAAACTAAACATATTTAAAAACACTGGTAACTTAAGATATGTATAAAAGGAAATCTGGAAAAGCAGGCTATTTTAAACCCATTTGAGACTTTGGATATAAAAACTCGGTCAATACCCTAATCATTGTATATGGACTGCTCTGGGTTGGAGTCAAATATTCTGGGCTATCTCTTGAAGTGGGGAAAATGTCTCAATTTGTCACCCTCCTTCATTTCTTATTAGAAGTTAGCTGTTTCCCCTAAATTAATGTATACTTTCCCTGTTATCTATGTCCAGTTAACTGTTACCTTTGGCTATACATATCAGTTATAATTCTCAGGCTAATAAATAAAGCATCCATATTTCCCCTACTGATTTTTTTCCCACATATGGATACTAGTCATTGGAGAAAAACAGATGAGGAAAAATGGGCAGCCTCCTAAGCGCTGCTTCAGGAATCATTAACCATCCTTCAGAAATTCAGAGCTGCATTTAGAGCTCATTTTATGGGCCCTGGCTGGTGTGGCTCAGTGAACTGAGTGCCAGCCTTTGAACCACAGGGTCGCCAGTTTGATTCCCAGTCTAGGGCACATGCTTGGGTTGCAGGCCAGGTAGCCTGTAGGGGGCACATGAGAGGCAACCACACATTGATGTTTCTCTGTCTTTCTCCCTCTTCCTCCTCTCTAAAGATAAATAAAAAAGAAACTTAAAAAAAGAGCCTATTGTATAGTAACTTCTGATTTAGTTATGTATTTACAATTCCTTTTCTACTTTCAACTACTGCATTAGCTTCTTGTATTAACCGCTGCCTAACTTTTCAGGTGTCCTAGCTCCGCACCCAATCCCACCCACAATGCAAGTGAATTTTATATGACACAATGCATATTTTAGGCCTTATCTTTTTAAACATGCTCTCCAAAAATGGTTTAAAATTTTTTAGATAGCTTTTTATATGAAGTATTTTTAGCCAAATATAAAAATAATTTTATAAATGAGTTAGATGTCTATAAGGAGGTCTAGAGTTTGGAGATGCTGCAAAAACAAATAACTTTGGGAGAGGGGTAAATCAAATATTAAAAAGATAAGCCTGAAGACACAAATATCAGAAACTTTCTCTCCTGATGCCTTTGTTTTGCTTAGTATGAAACATGGGTGGTCAAGAAAATTTAAGGAAATGAGAAAGAAGTGTTGAGAGAGAAACTGAATTCATTTAAATATTTCAACTTCATTTGACATGTTTCAACATGGTGTTATGTGACCTACTTGGCTTTAGTTTGGGGGAGTCATGTAAGGTGGTAAGATCTGGAAGAACCCTAGTAGAGTAGCAGCATCGATGAAAAAGAACTACAGTACTTATGTTCCTGAGCTGCTGTTTTGTGGGGAGGAGGGTTCAACATCCTGTAAAATGGTACATGGGGTGTATTATACAAGTAGCTCTTCTCCAGATTCTTGTCAGACTGTTATACATTTTTGCAATAAACACAACAAATTTCTATGCCCATTACATCTCCAACCACCTCTTGGCTTAAAACCAACATAAAATTAGAGTTTATTTGGGGCTACTTAGGCTGGAAACAAATGTGAAAAACACAAGGCACATATTTTGAAGAGAAGCCAATGTTCCATTTTCTCAGAGATTGTGAACAAAGGAAAACATGTTATGCTTAGATAAAATGTAAAGTTCTTGCTTTATAAGTACTGGGTAGGGAATATAGTTCTAATAACACCGGTTGAATTGCAGAGTAAAGATGTTTTCACTCTACCTGTCTAAGGAACTAGAAAAAGCAGTTCATTGTACAGCATAACAAAAGTTCTTGGCACTTAAATATTTTAAATGAATGACTTCTTTTCGGTGAGGATACATCTTCATAACTCATTGTCTCTCTTCTTCACCAATTATATAGGAAAGAGTGATGTTAAGTCTTTAGAATATGAGTATGTGATTAAAGAGCTCTTTAACGGGGATCTTTCCTGTGAACCTGCTGGTGAATGTGGAGGTTGGAGCTCTGGCTGAAGCCTTTCCCACACTTGCTGCACTCATAAGGCTTTTCTCCAGTATGTACTCTCTGGTGGATGAGGAGTTTGGAACTCTGGCTAAATCCCTTCCCACACTTGCCACAGTGAAATGGCTTCTCCCCAGTGTGGACTCTGAGATGGATGCGGAGATCTGAGCTCTGGCTGAAGCCCTTCCCACACTCATAGCACTGGTAAGGCTTCTCCCCTGTGTGTATGCAACGATGAATGTGAAGGTTCGAACTTTGACTGAAACCCTTCCCACACTCTCCACATTTGTAGGGCCTTTCTCCTGTGTGGACTCGCTGGTGGATATACAGGTTAGAGCACTGACTGAAGCTCATTCCACACTCCCCACACTCATAGGGCTTCTCACCTGTGTGGACTCGCTGGTGGATATGCAGTTTGGAGCCCTGACTAAAGCCCTTCCCACACTTGTCACATTTATAAGGTTTCTCACCTGTATGGACTGCATGATGGATGAGCAAACTTGAACTCCTTGTGAAGCCCTTCTCACACTTGTCA
Source organism: Anoura caudifer (assembly GCA_004027475.1). Taxonomy (NCBI): domain Eukaryota; kingdom Metazoa; phylum Chordata; class Mammalia; order Chiroptera; family Phyllostomidae; genus Anoura; species Anoura caudifer. Next base: position 30,974 of record PVKU01009312.1, read on the forward strand.
CACTTATAAGGTTTCTCATCAGTGTGGATTGCTTGATGGATGAGGAGACTTGAGCTCCCTGCAAAGCTCTTCCCACACTGTTCACATTTGTAGGGCTTTTCTTCTGTGTGGTCTCTCTGATGAAGTAGTAGTTCTGAGCTATCACTGTAGTCCTTACCATGCCAACTGCATTGGTATTGTTTCTCTGTAATGTGGATATTCTTACACGGAAGACTCTCTGTGCTGATTTTAGGTGTTTTGCTAGAGTCATAATGGTTACAGGGATGCTCCTTGGCATGAGTTCTCTGATCATTGACCACTTGGGATTCCCAACCACAAATGTTGTCACAGTTACTGTCTAAAGGATACAAGGATTCTTTCAATAGGTTATTCTGGCAAATTGCTTCCTCACTGAACAATGGCGAGGCCAGTTCTATTACATCAGACACAAGATTAATATGAAGGGTCTCTGAACAATGGTCTATGGGAGGAGGGCTTTTTCTTCCTAACACTTTTCTCTTAGTGCTTTCTCCATTTACAAACAGACTTTTGCTTTTCTGAAAATCTTGGAGCTCATTCTTATAAAATGTCACTGAGGAGTCCTGTGTGGCCATTTGGCTTAGAACTTTCAAAGACAAATATTCTTCACTTTCCATGTTTTTGAAATCATCACTTTGAAGGGTCACAACACTGCTTGTATTTCTGGAACTGTGAAAAGATGCTTATCCCCAAAATATCTAGTTCAGGGTTCCTGTACACTTCTTGAAGACTCTCCAGTTATTGTACTGGCCATCTCTTCAAATCAGCCAGCAGGATAGCTCTTTATGTAGTAGATCCCTAAGCCCTTTCTCTTGATGAGTCTTCACAGAATTTTCACTCAAGTTTCCTAGAAAACAAAGAAAATTCAGTGACAAAAACAAAGGATAGATTTCAAGATTTCAGAACTGAAGTGCCTAAGCAATGAAGACTTAGTAATTCAGAAAAAGTTCAGTTTTGTCCTTATAGACATGTCCTTTGGTTAAATGTCAAAGAGAAGGCTTTACACAAGACAGAAATATTTTCTCTGCTTTTAAGCATTGTCAATAAAAGTATTCCTCCCCTAAATCTGCATAAGGCTACATATCTCATATCCTTGCTGCAAATTACATTTCATTTCACTTTACTTCATTTTAAGCAAATTTGCATTTCATTGGTAATCTACTTTAATAGATCCTGGGGGAGACAAGAAAGAAAACAATCTTTTTACTTAACAAGCTAGAGCCTAGTGGGAAGGAGGACAAATATATCATCAATGATAACACCATACCAGTGCTGTAGAAGATGCAGGCACAACCAGGCATATGAGCAGAGTAAGGGCATTAGACCTAAACCTGGGGGCATATGTAAGGAAAACAAAAAGGGAAAATACAACATGTTCAAGATAACTATAAAGAGCTTCTTGTCAAGGATATAAAGTAGGTAACAGTGGTAAAAAGTGTGCCTTGGAGAGAAAGGCAGGAGCCAAAACAAAAGTCTTGGTGTATACTACTAAGAATTTAGGGCTAAAATCCTCAGGGGTTTAAAGCTATTGAAGGAGTTCAATTGGGAATGAAGCAATTGAAAATGAGCAAGACTTTAGGTAGAGAGAAAATTGCTGTAGCAAAACAAGAGAAAAGTGGTAAGGATGATGGTTATGGAGAGAGGGGAGACAGGCATTTTAAACAATGTGGTAACTAAACAAATAAAGGAAAGGAAACACCAAGCATAGTCTCCAGTTCCGTGCTTTAGCAACTAGGTTTGGGGGTACTATGTAATAAAATAGGGAATTCAAAAAGAAATGACTGGAGTGGAGAAGAAGGACAGATGACAAACTCTAAATCTACTGTTTAATTTGTGGTGCTGGTGGAATCTTCTTACAATGTTCAGTAAGCAATGAGATATATGGGTCTGGAGTTTCTGAAAGAGAATAGTGCTAAAAATACAGCTTTTAGAATTGCTAGGATATACATGTTGGTCAAAACAAAATGCATATCCTAATATCACACTGAAATGACAACAAAAATATAAAAGTCTTGGGAAAAAAGAGGGATTTTCACTACCAGAATAAAAATGTTGAAGAACTCCTAAATGATAATGAACAGATGGATTAGAAATGATGCAGAAACTAGAAAAAAATGCTGCACAGCTCAAATCATGTACTGGAAGACTTCTGCAGGAGTGAAAGATCTTCTCAAAAAGTCCTAGAAAGTCAAAAAATTTAAATTCTAAACTCAAAATCAACATTTTAAAATAAGAGGTTTATCCTGGAAGTTCAGGTTTATTAATTCATGTTAGTCCTTTCTGATGGCTAGACTAGCTGTTGCCATTATTAGCAGTACCACTTTCCCAACCACCCTTTTCCCAACAAAAAATGAAATACTGGGTAGTTAATAGAAGTAGCCCCACACAAAATCTGAAGAACAAAATAAATAATCTGTTAAAGAAAACACCCCTAATAGTATTATTTGAGCTGAAAAGAGAACAAGTTGAGGTAATGCTGAGCCTGAATAATTGACAGGGTTGATTAAGTTATAAAAAGAGGCAATTGACTCCATATACACCCAGGACAAAGCCTCAAGGTAACTCCTGAAGTGAGATTTTTGACAAGGGAAATATAACAGAATTAGAAATCAAATTATGGCATGCCCCAAATAACATACTTGTCTGAAAAGGCACCCACAAAAAAAGAGTCTACATCCACCATCTGGATTCTTATTATATACACCCTAACCCCAGCCATTAGAGGTATATTTTATAAATATAACCTACATACACCAAAGAGGGTTGGGTGTCAGCTAGGGATGTACATTCCAGTATAATACTGTGAACGTAAGACTTCTGGGAAAAAATAGACAATAAAAAATGTAAGCAGACAAAAAAGTAGAATCTAAGTTCCATAGAGAGTGGTATAAACTCAAGAAATAGTAAATAGCGGAAACAGAATTTAAAAGGTACATAGAGAAATCTGACAGGATATCACATATAAAAAACAACATAAGACATAAACATGTTATGAAAAATAATCAGAATTCTTCTTAATTAATCAAAGGGTTGAAAAACATGATAATCATAATAATGAAGACTTACCATACCCATTTGAAGCACTCAGGCAGTAGTGGCACAATCTTATGCGAGAGGAACTATCAGGACACTCATTCTACATATAAGGAAACCAAGGTTCTAACGGTTAAGTAATTAAGTGTCAGGCAGTCTGATTCTAAGACCTGCAATCCAGAAGGGCTAAGTAGCAAAATGAACACACGGCTGACATGGAAGACTGAAGGATTCTCCTATAATGCAGAATAAAAGGACAGATGGATGAAAAGATAAAAATAAACACAAATTTTGTAGGAGTTCTATGAACATAGACAAGATAGAATGAAGGGAAAGAAACTATCATGAAATAACAGAAAAAAACTCCCACAAACAAAACATTTCTTAGAACTGAAGACTCAGGGACCGCTGAATGCTAAAAATGTAATTATGAAACCTCAAGACTTCAAGCAAAAAAGAAATCACAGAAAATGCTGTAAGCATCCAAACAGAAAAGCTAGGTTATGTGCAAATAAATAAGAATTATGACAGTGAATTATTAATCAGAAATACTGGACTCCTAAAGATAACTGAAAAATATATCCTAATTTTGAAGTAAAGTGATTGTGAAATTAGTATCCTATTCTATACCTAACCAATCAACCACTTCAGTAGGAGGAATAAATAGACATGTTTGCAGACAAGAAAGGATTTAAACAATTACTAAAATAATTACTGAGAAAGGTACCATAGCAAAAAAACCTTTTTTTAATTACTTCAAATACAAGAAATGAGAATGAGCCAAGAAGTCAGTAAAATAGAAAATTAAGTTGAATCAATTGTTGATACATAAAAGAAACAATAATAATTAACCAAATAATTCAAAACCCTATAAAACAATACAGAATTAACCCCCTCTACATAAGACATTTTAGAAAATAAGTATTAGCTTTAGAAAAGAAAAAAAGGAACTGTAATACTAGTATAGTACACTACTTGACTCTTCAGGAAATAAAAATTATGAATTCAAAGCACCCATATGACTCTGACATAAATTCTTGGGAAGATGGGCATGTTGGGAAAGTAGTGTAAAAGAGCTAAATCATCACATGTAAGCGTGTAAGAAAATCAATAGCAAATGTCAAATATTGACAAACTGGAAAATAGCAGTATAACATAATACGGTAAATTCAAAATAAAACTATACTGAGGTACAAATTTGTACCTGTTACACTGGCAAAACCCCAAAGCCTGAAGACATACAATGCTTGTGATTGTAAACTGCTATCACCCCCCAACAAGGACATTTTAACAATTATTGATCAAAATCACAATTGTATGCACTCAGTATTACAGTTTGGGGTTTCATCCTTCAGCTTTCCAGGCACAGTTGTGAAATCATATTTGCACAAGGTCCACCCACTGTAGATGGCCAGTGATAGCAATTGACAAGAACATGGGTACAGTGGAGTTGAGGATATAACAGAAATTTTTCACTGTGCACCTTTTGATTTTTGCAGTACAACTTTTAAGATTTAAAAACATTTAGTACAACTGGGACAACTGTAATAGCATAAACAATGAAATTGAAAAAAATAAAAACATTTAGTATACTTGGAAATTTCACTTTTCTTTCCTGCTCATGAATAATTTATTTTCTACCTTTCTCCAAAATCCTCATTGTACTTCTCTTTGAAGCTTTATTTAGGTGTAATTGACAAGTGGCATTATGCACCTTTTTATGCTTTTTAAATTTTTTTTAAAAAGCAGTAACTGCATGAGCACATTATTTGGAAACATGGATTGAAACTGAGCAGCTCAGAGCAGCCATTCTCTGTTGCATGACAGCAGAAGACCAGGGAGACTGTTTTTTATCTTAAGCCTTTCCATACAATTTGCTTTACCTTGTGAATGTATTAGTTTGTTAACACAATTTAAAAGTGATAGCAATGCCCTGGCTGGTGTGGCTCAGTGGACTGAACATTGGCCTGGGAGCCAGAAGGTTGCCAGTTCAGTTCCTTGTCAGGGCACATGCCTTGGTTGCAGGCCTGGTCCCCATGTGGGGGTGAATAGGAGGGAACCAACTGATATTTCTCTCCCTGTCTTTCACCTTCCCTTCCTTTCCCCTCTCTCTGAAAAAAAAAGTAATGTAAAAAAATAGAAATATATACTAAGAGTAAAAGAATGCAGAATGGAACAGCTAAATCATGAGGTGGGTCAAAATTATTAAATGGTCAAATATCACTGCTTCAACATTCTTGTTGTAACATACTCGGGAACAGCTGCAGAAATTACAGGGTTATGCAACAAGAAAACTAAAGTACTGAGGAAGAAACCTAACCAAGGAAGTAAAAGACCTGTACTCAGAAACCTATACAACACTGAAGAAAGAAATCAAGGAAGACACCAATAAATGGAAGCATTTGCCATGTTCATGGATTGGAAGAATTAATATCATCAAAATGTCCATTCTATTTAAAAGCATTTATAGATTAAATGCAATCCCTGTTAAAATATAATGACATAGTTCAAAGATATAGAATAAATATTTCAAAAATTTATATGGAACCATAAACACCCTGAATAGCCCCAGCAATTTTGAAAAAAAAAAAAAAAAAGAGCAAAGTGGGAGGCATCACAATAGCTGATATGAAACTATATTACAAGGCCACGGAAATCCAAATAGTCTGGTACTGGCATAAACGCACATAGATGAATGGAACAGAATAGAGAGCCCAGAAATAAACCCAAGCCTCTATGGTCAGATAGTATTTGACATAGTGGGCACAAGCATAAAATGGAATAAAAATAGCCTCTTCAACAAATGGTGTTGGGAGAGCTGGACAGCTACATACAAAAAAATCAAACTTGATCACCAACTCCGTACACAAAAATAAATTCAAGGTGGATAAAAGACTTATATAAGTTGTAACACCATAAAAGTCCTATAGGAAAACATAGGCAGGAAAATCTCAGACATTCCACACAGCAATATGTTCACCAGTATATCCCCTAGAGCAAGGGATGCAAAGGGAAGAATAAACAAATGGGATCTCAGCAAAATAAAAAGCTTCTGCATGGCTAAAGAAAACAGCATTAAAATGAAAAGAGAATCAACCATCTGGGAAAATTTATTTACCAATGATACCTCAGACAGGAGTTTGATCTCCAAAATACATAAAGAACTCACAGGACTCCACACCAGGGAGACAAACCAATTAAAAAATGAGCAGAGGATCTGAACAGACATTTCTCCAAGGAGGACATACAGAGGGCCCAGAGACATATGAAAGGATGCTCAGCATCTCTAGCCATCAGAGAGATGCAAATTAAAACCACAATGAGTTACCACTTAACACCAGTGAGAATGGCCATCATAAACAAATCAATGAACAACAAGTGCTAGCAAGGTTGTGGACAAAAGGGAACCCTAGTGCACTGATGGTGGGAATGCAGACTGGTGCAGTCACTGTGGAAAACAGTATGGCATTTCCTCAGAAAACTAAAAATGGAACTGCCTTTTGACCTGGCAATTCTAGTGCTGTGATTGTACCCTAAGAATCATGGAATGCCAATGAAAAAGAACCTTTGCACCCCGATGTTCATAGCAGCACAATTTACAATAGCCATGTGTTGGAGGCAACCTAAGTGCCCATCAGTAAATGAGTGGATCAAAAAACTGTGGTACATTTACACAGTGGAATACTATACAGTAGAAAAAGAAGGCGCTCCTACCCTTTGCAACAGCATGGATGGAACTGGAGAGCATTATGCTAAGCAAAGTAAGCCAGATGGTGAAAGAAAAATACTATAGTATCTCACCTGTCAGTGGAACCTAATCAACAAAACAAACAAGCAAACAAAATATAACCAGAGACATTGAAATAAAGAACAAACTGACAGTAACCAGAGTGTACTGTTTATACTTCTTCCATATTATCCCTTACTGAAGGGATAATGAGGAAGAAAAGGGGAAGGGTCATCAAGGAACATGTATAAAGGACACAGGAACAATGCCTAAGGAGGGTAGGATCAAGGGTGGGAGGTAGGGATGGGTAGGGTGGTGGCGGAGTAGTGGTGGGGAAATGGAGACAAATGTACTTGAACAACAATAAAAAATAAAGAAATAAAAGAACTAACAGGGCTATGAAAATCAGTGGGCAGGGACTGTATTAACAGTAGATTTTATAAACAGTAATAAAACTTTGTGATATTAGTTTTTGAAAATATTGTTAAGAATAAACCCTGATCAGTGTGGCTCAGGTCATTGGGCATCATTTTACAGAGGAAAAGGTCACCGGTTTGATACTCCGTCAGGGTACATGCCTGGGATGCTGGTTTGGTCCCTCATTGGTGTGCGTGTAAGAGGCAACCAATTGATGTTTCTATCTCAAATGAATATTTCTACCCCCCTTCTCTGTTCTCTAAAAAGAAATAAAATCTTTTTTAAAAAATTGTATTTTTGTTCAATACAGTTGTCTGCCTTTTACCCTCACCATTCCTCTCCCTGACCCCAGCCATCCCCACCTCCCTCCCCTCATTCTACTCCACCTTGGTTTTGCCCATGTTTCCTTTATAGTTGTTTCTGAAAACCCTCCCCCCCATTATTTCTTTGCCCCTCCCCTCTGGTTACTATTAGTTTGTTCTTTATTTCAATGTCTCTGGTTATATTTTGCTTGCTTGTTTGTTTTGTTGATTAGGTTCCACTTAAAGGTGAGATCATATAGTACTTGTCTTTCACCACCTGACTTATTTAACTTAGCACACGGGTGGCAAACACAAGGCCTACAGGCCAAACCCAGACCTTCTTGTTTTTACTGGCCTGGCACCTTGTTTCTACCCAGAGGCAGCTAGGAGCTCTCTTAACTGTTAAGGAGTAGTTATATTTATACAGTCCTAAAATTACATTTGGCCCCTTGAAGGCAACCATGAGCTGATGTGGCCCCAGCTGAAAATGAGTTTGATACCTCTGACTAAGCTTAACCCCTCTCCAGTTCCATCTGTGCTGTTGCAAAGGCTAGGAGCTCCTTATTTCTTTATGCTACATAGTATTCCATCATGTAGATGTACTATAGTTTTTTGATACATTCATTTACTGATGATAATGAATGAAACCTTTAAAAAAAATGAATGAGTATGTAACATTGTAAAAAGTGATGGAATAATGTGAATAAAGGTCTTTTACAGGCAGTTAATTGACATAACAAAGACCTCTAAGATATTGCACAAAACAGACAGTTGAAAAATACATCCAGTATAATTTCATAAAATTTTCATGCAAATATTTGTAATATACACACATACAAGTAGAAAAAACAGGATGAATAATTATTGGGGATTTCATTTTGTAATATACTTGTATTCTCTGAATTTTTGAGATTTAAAAAAATCTTGTGTAAAAAACATTGGACATCCCTTGTTGGGTAGCTCAGTTGGTTGAAACACTGCCTGTACAGCGAAAGGTTGCAGGTTTGATCTCCAGTGAGGGCACATTCCTAGGTTGTGGGCTCGATCCCCAGTTGGGGCTCGTATGAGAGGCAACTGATTGATGTTTATCTCTCACATCGATGTTTCTGTCTCTCTTCCTTCCTCTCTCTCTAAAAATCAATAAAAAAAACATATCCTCAGGTGAGGAAAAAAAGTTGGACAGCTATCTTAATTTTATATCAGTTAAAAAGGAAAAGTTAGAGCAGAGTTTAAAAGTGAAGACACATGTCCTAGTTCAATTTTGTCCCTCTGGAAACCACTCTCTACAAAGTAGTCCCAGTGATACTGGGTTAATCAGATCATACTACTCTGTCATTCCATTGGCTTCCCACCAAACTTATCATGAATCCACATTTTTACCAATTCCTTCAATGCTACAAATGAGCCAGACCCTCCTCACTATCTCTTTCTACTCTATTCTTCGCAGGTGCTGACTGTATGCTACCTAGCCACACTGCTTCTACCAGGTCTTTAGACCTTCCCTTGTACATCTGTCTGCCTAGAATATTCTTCCCTTAACCAGTAACCTGTTTAATGCCTATTAATGATTTGGATCTCAATTTAAATGTCACTTCACAGGCTTTCCCTAAAACTCAACAATATTACACATCACCTCATTCCATCCCACGCCTTTCTCAGAGTGTACTCTCTATACTTCATAATGCTTATTAATTTATAGTAACATATTTTTGTTTACTTAATGTCTCTTTCAAAGACTATAGGGTATATTTCTTCCCTGCTAACATAACAGTCAATTTTAAAATCTTGACTATGTGCAAATAGCATGGGAAGTATTAGATACATTCCTTTCTGGCTGGATACCAGGCTGGAAACAAAAATAAATCAGACTTGTAGATCCAATAGTTAAAATGAAATCATTAACAAAAATGTGTAATCATGTCTGTGACTGTGATAAATAAACAATGTTCTGAGAAGATGAGGGTTGAGTGGAAGGGATGATCAAAGGTCTCACACAGGTAGTAAACTTAGAACAAAGTCTTGAAGGGCAAAATAATCAGGGAACAGAGCATGGTATAATGAAAAGTCCACAGCAAGGAAGCATGGAGAACCTCAGGAAAAGGGCTTCGCTGGAAGGAAGTTAAACTTGGGGCATCAGAGAACAAGGTTCTATATTTAAGAGCAGGGTACAAAAGGCACTGAAAGTCAGGTAGGGAGTTTAGAGGTTCTATACCTGCAACTCAAGGTAATTCCAGTGTTTCATTCAGAGTGACATGATAAATGATATGATTGGGTGTGGTGGGGGGAGGTCAGAATTCTACTTGCAGTATCTAACTTAAGAACAATGTCAATAATCTGGCTAATTGTTACCATAATGCAAGCATTAGGTAGACCTATTTTAGGATGACATCTGTGGAACTTAAGGTTAATAAATTTAAAATAATTTAAAGGCAAAAAGAACTGGTAAGAAAATTGCAGATACTGAGAACAGAGAAGAAGAAACTTAATGGCTATTTCTAAACTAGAGGACGGAAAGAATGTTAATATCAACAAAAGCAAAAATATGAGAAGGGAAATTTAAAAAAAATGTCTGAAATTCTCAATACACTGATTTTGAAGTGATGCTATATATTCAAGTGTAGATATTCCACAGCCAAAACAAATCTGAAAATGGAGTTTAATACTATGATAGGAAATAAAGACATTATGGTTATGGAAATAGAATAGTTGAAGTCATTTAAATGTATGATAGCTCTTTGAGAGACAGAGACAAGTGTACACACACAGTGTGCATTTTCCATAGGGACACCGTTTCTCCTAAGGGGATGAAGACAGGTTCTTAAGGGAGGCGGTGATAACAAATAAAAAATAATGGTTGAGAAACACTCATATAAAGTGATCAAAAAGCGAAGAGCCTCTTGGAATTTCCAAAATTAGGGAAAGACAGAGAAGTCAATGACTATTAAAAAGAGGAATAAGAAAGAGTCTGGAGGAAACAGAAAAATTGTGATTTCATACAAGTCAAAATTTTAAGATTAAGATGAACACTATCAGACTGTTCAAGATGGCAGTTGTGCAGGTGAATCTTGTACACACCTAATAGGACCGAACTAAATACAACTAGATTGAACTCAATCACCATGAATAATCAACTAATGACAGCTGAAGAGGAGACATATAACCAAGGATTTGCAGAAGAAGCCATGTTGAGATTGTACCTGAATAGCAGCTCGCACACTGTGGTCAGGGTTGAGTCTCAAAGTTAGCCAGCCTGAGGGCCAATCCCATGCATGAATGAGCCAACAGCAATCAAGACTCAATTACAACAGGAGGGCCTACATAACCCACACAAAAGTCAGTCCTAGAGCACCCAGCACAGGTGATCAAGGAAACTATGCCACTGGGTTCTACCGTACACCTATCACATAAGGATATGCCATGAAGACTGGGAGTCATAGCGGATCTATCCAATAATATGTAAAAACACAAAGAGAGAGCCAAAATGGAGAGACTAAGAAACAGTCCCCAAATGAAAAAAACAGGAGGAATCTCCAGAAAAAAATCTAAATGAAATGGAGGCAAACAGTCTACCACATATAGAGTTCAAAGTAATGGTTATAAGGATGCTTAAGTGAACACTACAACAGCCTGAAAAAGGACATAGAAACCATGAAAAAGAACCAGAAGAAAATGAAGAATACTATATTTGACATCAATAATACACTAGAAGGAATAAAAAGTAGGTAGGATGAACCAGTGGATCAAATCAGCAATTTGGAACACAAGGTAGAGGTGTTTTGAAAGATGCTGGTGCAGTAGGAGGATTTATCATGCACCTCCTCCCAGAACCAAGTTGGAAATAAAATTAAAGATAGGACTAAACACCTGAAATAAACCCAGGACTACCTGAAAAAGAGACTTTTAACCCACGATGGGAAAACCACCCCCAGCCATGACTAGTAGGAAGGGGGAGGTCATTAAAAGGGCCAGCCTAGACATAAGGGTGATGGACCCAGGAAGTGGTGTGGCTGTGGGTGCTTCCCCCAAAAGGAGAGCAACTGTGGCCACAAACCAGGCTCCCAAGCACAGGGCATGAGCACTGAAATCAGCAGACCATATAGCATCCAGTGGTGAATGGCTGTGGGGTTTCCTCTTCTGGGGAGACAGACCTGCTGGAGAGAGAACATTATTTTTCTCTCTTAAGTCTTAAAGGGGCCAAAGCACAGTTTTGGTTCACAACCACTTACCTTGGATCCCAGTAAAGGGAGGGGTGGAGTGGACTGGAGTTGTGCAAGTTAAGTCTGGAGCAGGAGGCACTAGGTAGTGAAGTGGGGGATCAGCTGTGGGGTTCTATGTGCTGGGATATACCTGGATTCCACAGCAGCCACCTTTCTTGAGAAGAGAAATGACCTCCCAGGGGAAAAGGAATTACCTGGACCTGTGGAAAATCATGGCCCCCAACCTCTGGAATCCTGCCTACCACATCCTGAATCTTTAAAAAAAAATGTAGTTCTGTTTTTTTGTCTTGTCTTTTTTTTTCTTTTTTTCTTTCTTTTCTGCCACCCTGAATCTTAACCCCTGCTAAGGAGACAGTGACAGATGCAGACTCAGGGTGACACAGATGGGCTGTAGGGTGTAGCCATACCATACACTTTCCCAGGAAAAAGATGGGATTCTCCTTCACACGGGAGAGCCATAAACATGTAACACCCCTGGCCCTCCTTGCCAGCAGACCCCAAATCTGGGCTCTGGAGACTCCACTCATTAGCCTACAAGGGTCCCTGCCCTGCCAAGTACAGGGAAAAAATCCCAGACAGACTCAGAGTAGTGGCTTTGGGGCAGGGGTACAGAACCAGCATCTTCCCTGAAATCTAAAAGGCACCGTTGGTGGGATTGCAGACTGGTACAACCACTATGGAAAACAGTATGGAATTTTCTCAGAAAACTAAAAATGGATCCACCTTTTGACCTAGCAATTCCACTGCTAGGATTGTATCCTAAGAACCCTGAAACACCAATCCAAAAGAACCTAAGCACCCCAATGTTCATAGCAGCACAATTTACAATAGCCAAGTGCTGGAAGCAACCTAAGTGCCCATCAATAAATGAATGGATCAAAAAACTATGGTACATTTACACGATGGAATTCTATGCATCAGAAAGAAAGAAGGAGCTCCTACCTTTGGAACAGCATGGATGGAACTAGAAAGCATTATGCTAAGTGAAATAGGCCAGATGGTAAAAGACAAATACCATATGGTCTCACCTTTATAGGAACCTAAACAACAAAACAAACAAACAAGCAAAATATAACCAAAGACACTGAAATTGAGAACAGACTGACAGTCACCAGAGGGGAAAGGGGAGGAAATTTCAGGGGAAAAGGGGAAGGGTTTACAGGAACAAATATAAAGGACACATGGACAAAAACTGGGGAGGGGGGTGGAAATGGGAGGGAGGTAGGGAGGGATGGGTGGGTGGGATAGGATGGGAGTAAAAGACAGAAAACTGTACTTGAACAACAATTAAAATAAAATTAAAAAAGGCACCTGCCACTGAAAATCCAGGAATCCCAACCCCCACTGACTCCACCTGAAACCCTCTCAGAAACAGTTGAGCCTGCAAGTAGTCTAAAACTAAAAACAGCCTGGTAGAGACAGGCAGAACTGGATCCTGCGGTGACTTAGGTCATTTGCTGACACACCACTGAACCCAGTGCTGATAAACCTGAGCTTAGCAGAGCAGCTGGGCCCATCCTGAGTGCAGAAAAACTGTAGACAGATTGTAGCTTCAAACAGGCTACCAGGGGCTAGATATAGACAGGACCTGACATTGGCTTAACACTTGTCTCAGACACCAGAGCTGTACCCAAAGGGAGAAGCCAGCACATAATCACTATACTCTGTTGAGATGAATTCCACTTTGCTCTTTTTTCGTTATTTTCCTTATTTATTGCTTTTTCATAGCCTTTTCATTAGTTTTCTTTTTCTTCTAATTTTATTGCTCTATTTTTCCTATCATATCTCTTATTTTACTCTTATCTTTGATTACACCATTGTTCCTTTCATCTTTCCTTTCCTTATTTCTGTTATTCCTTCTCTTTCTTAATCCCCTTTTCCTGCTTTTCTCTTTCAATTCATTATTGGTATTAGTTCTCTTCCCTTTTCTCCTCCCATAATCACTTTTGTCTCCTTTGGTCTGCTCTGATTCTTTATCTTTTATTTTCCCCTTTCCTTGATATTCTATCTTTCTTCCAACTTTTATTGTTCTCCCAACTTTTGTGATTATATTGCTGTTGTTGTTGGGAAGGGATTTTACTTGTAGTGGTTTTATTTTCTGTGTTGCTTTGCTTTGTTCTGCCAGCACCTGATATCTGATGTTTCTTTCCTACTCTTTCTCCTCTCCCTTCCTCTCTCTCTAAAATTAAATATATAAAATCTTTAAAAAAAACAAAGAGACAGCTAAAATGGTGAGACAAAGAAACAAACTACAAACAAAAGAAAAGGTGAAATCCCCAGAAAAAGAGCTAACTGAAATTGAAGCAAGAAAATTATCAGACATAAATTCAAAGTAATGGTTATAAGGATGATCAAAGGACTTAATGAGAATTATACCAGCATGAGAAAGAACATAAAAGCTATGAATAAGAACCAGCAGAAAATGAAGAATGCAATATCTGAAATACTGTAGAAAGAATGAGAAGCAGGCAAGATGAAGCAGAGGAGAGACAAGGAGGGGGAAAAACACCTTGTCAGAGCAAGAAAATGAAAAAAAGATTTAAAAAGAATGAGAACAGCCTAAGAGAGCTTTGGGATAACATGAAACATAACAATATTCACATCATAGGGATGCAAGAAGAGGAAGAAATGGACCAAGAGATAAAGAGCCTGTTTGACAAAATAATGACAGAAAACTTCCCTAATTTGAAAAGGGAAAAAGTCACACAGTTTCAGAAAGCACAGAGTCTCAGTGAAGATGAACCCAAAGAGGCCAACACGGAGACACATCAAAATTAAAATGGCAAAGTTTAAAGACAGAGATAATCTTAAAGGCAGCAAGAGAGAAACAGTTACCCAGAAGGCAGTTCCAATAAGGCTGATTTCTCAGTAGAAACACTATAAAAAAGAAGTGATTGGCTTGAAATATTCCAAGTAATGAAAAGCAAGGAATTGTAACCGAGACTACTCTATCTAGATAGGCTCTCATTTAAAATGGATGGTGAAATAAAGAGGTTCCAAAAAAATAAAAAGACTAAAGAAATATATTTCCACCAAACTAGCATTGCAAGAAATGCTAAAGGGACTGATTTAAGAAGAAATAGAAAAACAAAGGAATGCAGGTACAAAAGAAACAGAATGGCAATGAATAAGCACCTATCAATATAAATGGGTTAAATGCTCCAATGAAAAGACATTGAGTAGGTGAATAGAAAACATGACGAGCATATATTCTGTCTACAAGAGACCCACATCAGAAGAAAAGATTTACACAGGCTGAAAGTGAAAGGATAGAGAAAAATATTCCATGAAAATGGAGGTGAAGGAAAAGCTTGGGTAAAAATACTTCTACCTGACAAAATAAACTTCAAAACACAGACCATAACAAGAGACAGAAAACACCACTATATAATACTTTCAAAAAGTCAATCCAACAAAAGGATATAACCCTAGTAAACATACTTACATAATATAGGCGCACCTGAACATTTTAAGGCAATCTTGGAGGACTTCAGAAAGAGATAGATATCAATAACTCATTGTAGGTGATTTTAAAACCCCACTGTGAACAATAAACAGATCCTCCAGACTAAAAAATCAAGAAGGGTATGGTGGCATTAAATGACACACTAGATCAAATGGATTTAATGTATATTTAGCAAACATTTCACCACCAAGAATATACATTCATCTCAAAAGCACACGGAACATTCTCAGATAGACAACATGGTAGGACACAAAATAAGCCTTAACAAGTCCAAAAAATTGATGTCATATCAACCATTTCCTCAGATGACAATGATTTGAAACTAGAAATAAACATAAAAAAAAACCCTCAGGAGACTTCTGGCCAAGATGGAGGCGTAGCTGGACATGCTGTGCCTCCTCTCACAGCCAAGATTGGGACTACAAAAATATAGAACCAAAAAAAAGAAAACCCAATCAGGACAGAGGGAGGAATGAATTGTGGGGGAGTCTGACACAATCCACCCAGACCAGCGACCGAAGGAGGCCCCGTGACCGGGCGCGGCTCTGCAACCAGAGGAGGCCCCGCAACTGGAGGAGATCCTGAGTCTCGAGGAGGCCCTGCAACTGGGGGCAGGCCTGCAACCGGAGGATGCCCTGGGGCCGGAGGAGGCCCTGGATCCAGAGGAGGGCATGCGACCAGGAGTGGCTCTGTCACCCAAGGTGGCCCTGGGACCAGGACAGGGGGTGACTTGCAACCGGAGGCCCTGCAACCGGAGGAGGGGATTTTGTGGAAGAACCAGAGCACACACACATGATCCTAGCTAAAACAGTGGAAACTGTGAATATCAGGATACCCAAAGGAGACTGCACCACTGAATCTCATAGGTATTCTACCACAGAAGTTCACACCATAAACCCAGGGAACCAGAACAGATCAATTTAAGAAGCTGAGGCTGAGAAGAAGAGTTTCACAAACAATGGGAAGACAAAGAAACAATACCCAAATGAAAGAAAAGGAGGAAGCCCCAGAAAGAATGCTAAATGAAATGGAGGCAACTCAACTATCAGATTTGGAGTTCAAAGCAATGGTTGCCAGGAAGCTCCAAGAGCTCTCAAAGAGCAACCAGAAACTACAGTGAAGCTACAATAAACTCACTGCAAAATAAATCAACATGAAAAAGGAAACAGAAACTATCAACAAGGGCCAAGAGGAAATGAAGAACACAATTTCTGAACTGAAGAACACATTGGAAGAAATGAAAAGCAGAATCGATGAAGCAGAAGTTTGGATCAGTGAGTTGGAGGACAAACTAGAAAAAAAATACCCACAAAGAGCAAGAAAAGAAAAAGGAGTTCAGAAAGAATGAAGAGGGATTAAGAGAAATGCAAGACAATATGAAACGTAATAATATGCACATAATAGGGATTCCAGAAGGAGAAGAAGAAGAGCAAGGGATAGAAAACCTATTTGAAAAAGTAATGATGGAAAACTTCCCTAATTTGATGAGAGAAAAAGTCACACAAATCCAGGTAACACAGAGAGTCCCAATCAAGAGGAACCCCAAGAGACCCACTTCAAGACACATCATAATTAAAATGGCAAAATTTCGTGACGAAGAGAGAATCTTAAAAGCAGCAAGGGAGAAAAAGGAACTAACATACAAGGGAGCCCCAATAAGGTTAGCAGTTGACTTCTCAATGGAAACACTCCAAGCCAGAAGAGAATGGCAAGAGATATTCCAAGTAATGAGAACCAAAGGCCTGCAACCAAGACTACTTTACTCAGCAAGTCTTTCAATCAAGGTAGAAGGCCAAAAAGGAGCTTCCCAGACAAAAGAAGTCTCAAATAATACACCTCTACCAAACCAGTTCTGCAAGATGCTAAAGGGACTGCTTTAAGGAAAGGAAGGAAAAGAGAGAGAGAAAGGAACATAGGTATGAAAATGGCAATGAGTCAGTACCTGTCAATAATGACCTTAAACATAAATGGATTAAATGCTCCAATCAAAAGACATAGAATAGCTGAGTGGATAAGGAAGCATGAACCACACATATACTGCCTTTACAAAAGACCCACCTCAGGACAAAAGACTTACAGAGACTCAAAGTGAAGGGATGGAAACAAATTTTCCAAGCAAATGGACAGGAATAAAAAGCCAGGGTAGCAATACTCATATCAGACAAAATAGACTTCCAAAGAAGGGCCATATAAAGAGACCCAGAAGGTCACTTCATAATACTCAAGGGAAGAATCCACCAAGAAGACATAAACATCGTAAATATATATGCATCCAACATAGGAGCACCTAAATACATCAAGAAATTCATTGAGGACTTCAAGAAAGATACTGACAGCAACACAATTATAGTAGGGGATTTTAAGACCCCACTGTTAAAAATGGAGAGATCTTCTAAACAAAATATCAAAAAAGACATTGTGGCATTGAACAACACTTGAGATGAAATGGACTTAACTGATATATATATATAGAGAGAGAGCTCTTCATCCCAAAGAAAGTAAATACACATTCTTTTCAAATGCACATGGAACACTTTCAAAGATAGACCATATGACAGGACAAAAAACAAGCCTCAACAAATTCAAGAAAATTGAAATCATACCAAGCATTTTCTCCAACCACAAACCAACCCCAAGGGGAAAAACCCAAAACACTCAAAATCATGGAAATTGAATAGCATGCTATGAAACAATGAATGGATCAAGAATGAAATTAGGGAGGAAATCCAAAAGTTTCTGAAACAAATGAAAATGAACTTACAATGACCCAAAACTTATGGGACACAGCAAAGGCAGTCCTCAGAGGGAAGTTCATAGTGATACAGGCCTACCTAAAAAAGATAGAAACATCTCAAACAAACAACCTAACCCAACACCTACAAGAACTTGAGGAACAGCAACAAAGCCCAGAGCAAGTAGAAGGAAGGAAACAGCCAAGAGGAGAGCAGAATTAAATGACATAGAGACTAAAAGTACAATTCTAAGGATCAATGAATCCAGGAGCTGGTTCTTTGAAAAGATAAACAAAATCCACAAGCCTTTAAGCAGGGTCATCAAGAAAAACAGAGAGAGGACCCAAATAAACACAATCAGAAATGAAGAGGAGAGATTACAACTGACACCACAGAAATACAAAGGATTGTAAGAAATTACTATGAAGAATTGTATGCCAAGAAATTTGAAAACCTAGGTGAAATGGACAAGTTTCTAGAAAAATATAATCTCCCAAAACTCAATGAACAAGCAGAAAGCCTGAACAGACCAATAACAGCAGATGAAATTGAAGCAGTAATCAAAAAACTCCCGACACACAAAAGCCCTGGACCAGATGGTTTCACAGGATAATTCTACAAAGTATTTGAGGAAGAGCTAACCCCTATCCTTCACAGACTATTCCAAAAAATCCAAAATGATGGAAGACTCCAAAACTCTTTTTGTGAAGCCAGCATCATCCTAATCCCAAAACCAGATAAAAAGACACAACAAAGAAAGAAAACTTCGGGCCAATATCGCTGATGAACATAGATGCTAAAATCCTCAACAAAATAGTGGTAAACTGCATCCAACAATACATTAAAAAGATCACCATGATCAAGTGGGATTCATCCCTGCGATGCAAGGATGGTTCAATATTCACAAGTCAGTGAATGTAATACATCACATAAACAAAAGCAAAGACAAAAATCACATGATCATATCAATAGATGCGGAAAAAGCATTTGATAAGGTACAGCACACATTTATGATAAAAACACTCAGAAAAGTGGGAATAGAAGGAACATTCCTCAACATAATAAAGGCAATATATGAGAGGCCTACAGCCAACATCATACTCAATGGGCAAAAACTAAAATCTTTTCCACTAAGTTCAGGAACAACACAAGTATGTCCACTTTCACCACTTCTATTCAATATAGTATTAGAAGTCTTAGCCACAGCAATGAGACAAGGAAATAAAAGGCATCCAAATTGGAAAGAAGGAAACAAAACTATTATTGTTTTCAGATGACATGATAGTGTACATAGAAAATCCTATAGACTCGGCCAAAAAGCTGCTTGACCTAATAAATGAATTTGGCCAAACAGCAGGATACAAAGTCAATATCCAGAAATCACAGGCATTTTTGTAAACCAACAATGCAACAGCAGAAGCAGAAATCAAGAAAAAAATCCCATTTGTTATAGCAAAAAGATAAATAAAATACCTAGGAATAAACCTAACCAAGGAGGTAAAAGATCTGTATGCAGAAAACTACACAACACTGAAGAACGAAATCAAGGAAGACACAAACAAGTGGACATATACCATGTTCATGGATTGGAAGAATCAACATCATCAAAATGTCTATAATACCCAACGCAATTTACAAATTCAGTGCAATACATATTAAAGTACCAATGGCATATTTCACAGACATAGAACAAACACTTCAAAAATTTATATGGAACCATAAGTGACCTTGAATAGCTATAACAATTTTGAGAAAGAAGAGCAAAGTAGGAGGGATCACAATATCTGATACCAAACTGTATTACAAGGCCATGGTAATCAAAGCAGCCTGGTACTGGCACAAAAACAGGCACATGGACCAGTGGAACAGAACAGAGAGCCCAGAAGTAAACCCAAGTCTCTACGGTCAATTTTATTTGACAAAGGAGGCAGCAACATAAAATGAAGTAAAAATAGCCTCTTCAACAAGTGGTATTGGGAGAACTGGACAGCTACATGCAAAAAAATCTCCAGCACCAACTTATACCATGCACAAAAATAAATTCAAGGTGGATAAAGATTTAAATTTAAGCTGTGATACCATTAAAGTCTTAGAGGAGAACATAGGTGGGAAAATCTCAGATATTTCATGCAGCAACATTTTTACTGATATGTCCCATAAAGCAATGGACATAGAGGAAAGAATAAATAAATGGGATCTCATCAAAATAGAAAGCTTTTGCATGGCTAAAGAAAACAGTATTAAAATAAAAAGAGAAAAGACTGTAACGGGAAAGCATATTTTCAAATGATACCTCAGACAAGGGTTTAATCTCCAAAATATATAAAGAACTTACATGACTCCACTCTAAGAAGACAAGCAACCCAAATAAAAAATGGGCAAAGGACTCGAACAGACACTTCTCCAAGGAGGACATAGAGAGGATCCAGAGACACATGAAAAGATGCTCAATATCACTAGCTATCAGAGAGATGCAAATTAAAACTACAATGAGATACCACTTCACACCAGTCAGAATGGCCATCATAAACAAAGCAACAAACAACAAGTTTTGGAGAGGTTGTGGAGAAAAAGGGACCCTAGTACAATGTTGGTGGGACTGCAGTCTGATACAACCACTATGGAAAGCAGTATGGAATTTTCTAAGAAAACTAAAAATGGATCCACCTTTTGACCCAGCAATCCCACTGCTAGGATTATATCCTAAGAACCCTGAAACACCAGTCCAAAAGAACCTAAGCACCCCAATGTTCATAGCAGCACAGTTTACAATAGCCAAGTGCTGGAAGCAACCTAGGTGCCCATCAGTAAATGAATGGGTCAAAAAACTATGGTACATTTACACCATGGAATTCTATGCAGCAGAAAGAAAGAAGGAGCTCCTACCCTTTGCAACAGCATGGATGGAACTGGAGAGTATCATGCTAAGTGAAATAAGCCAGGAAGTGAAAGGCAAATACCATATGATCTAATCTTTAACAGGAACCTGAACAACAAACGAAACAAAAAGCAAAATATAATCAAAGACACTGAAATTGAGAACAGACTGACAGTCACCAGAGGGGGGTGGGGAGGGAAGATCAGGGGAAAAGGGGAAGGGTTTACAGGAACAAGTATAAAGTACAGGTGGATAAAAACTAGGGAGGGTGGAAATGGGAAGGAGGTGGGGAGGGCTGGGGTGGTGGGCTGCGATGGGAGTAAAAGACAGAAAACTGTACAAGAACAACAATTAAAAAATTTTTTAAAAAAGAAAAAAACTCAGAAACATTCAAATACATGGAGGCTAAATAACATGTTATTAAATAATGACTGGTTTAATAATGAGATCAAGGAAGAAATCAAAATATACCTGGAAAGAAAGAAAACTGAACACAAAAAACTAAAAAATTGATGGGACGGAGCAAAAGCAATTCTGAGAGGGAAGTTACAAGTATATAGGCCTACCTAAAGAAGATAGAAAAATCTCAAATAAACAACCTAACCTTACACCAAAAAGAACCAGAACAAAAACAAATGAAGCCTGGAATGAGTAGAAGGAAAGAAAGAAAATCAGAGCAGAAATAAATGACATAGAGACTAAAAACACTATTCAAAAGATCAATGAATCCAGGAGCTGGTTCTTTGAAAGGATAAACAAAACTGACAAGCTTTTAATGAGATTCATCAGGAAAAAAAAAGAGAGGACCTAAATAAATGCAATCAGAAATGAAAGGGGAAAAGTAACAAGAGATACCACAGAAATACAAAGAATTTTATGAAATTACTACAAACAACTATATGCTAAGAAATTGGACACCTTGGGTGAAAGGGATAAATTTCTAGAAATAAGCAGTTTTCCAAAACTAAATCAGGAAGAAGCAGAAAACCTGAGGAGAGTGATACAACTAGTGAAATCAAAACAGTAATAAAAAAACTCACAGCACATAAAAATTCTGGACTCTACAGCCTCACAGGTGAATTTTACTAATGAAAGGAGAACTAACACCTATCCTTCCTAAACTATTATAAAACTTTAAGATGGGGGTAGACTTCCAAACTCTTTTTAAGAGGCCAATATTTTCCTAATTCCATAATCAGGTAAAGACACAACAAATAATGAAAATTACAGGCCTATCCCTCTGAACAAAGGTGCTAAAATCCTCAATAAAATATTAGCAAAAAGGATCCAGCAATATATTAAAAAGATCATACCCATGATCAAGTGGGATTTATTCAAGGGATGCAAGGAGGGTATACTATAAGCTAATCAATAAATGTGATACATCATATCAACATAATGAAAGACAAAAATCAATGATCATATCTATATATTCAGAAAAAGCATTTGAAAAATCCAGCACCATTTATGATGAAAATACTCAGCAAAGTGGGAATAGAGGGCCATACCTCACATAATGAAGGCCATAATGAAAAACCTACTGCCAACATCATTTTCAATGGGCAAAAGCTGTAAGTGTTTCCCTTAAGATCAGGAATAAGACATTGGTGTCCACTTCTATCACTTTTACTCAACATTGTATTGGAAATCTTAGCCACAGCAATCAGACAAGAATAAGAAATAAAAGGTATCCAAATTGGAAAAGAGGAGGTAAACCTGTCATTATTTACAGACAACATGACACTGTACAAAGAAAACTGTGTAGGCTCCACCAAAAACCTACTTGACCTGAAAATGAATTTGGCAAAGTAGTGGGATACAAAGTCACTATTGAAAAATGAATGGCATATTTTATGTACCAATAATGAAATATCAGAAAGAAAAACTAAGAAAACAATCCCATTTACTGTTGCAATAAAAAATAAATAAAGTACATAGGAGTAAACTTAACCAAAGAGGTAAATGACCTGTACTTGAGAAACTACAGGAAACCAAGTAAAGAAATTGAGGAACATTAAATGAGTGGAAGGAAGTATGTACCATGTTCAGGGACTGGAAGAATTAACATTATTAAAATGTCCATACTATCCAAAGAAATCTATAAATTCAAGGGAATTAAGATACCAATGGCTTGTTCCACAGATCAAAACCAAATATTCTAAACATTTATATGGAACCCCCCCCCCAAAACAAAAGACCCTGAATAGCCCCAGCAATCTTGAGAAAGAATAAAAAAGTTGGAGGAATCACAATACTTGATATCAAGCTATATTACAAGACCACAGTAATCAAAACTGTCTGGTGCTGGCATAAGAACAAACACATAGATTAATGGAATAGAATAGAGAGCCCAGAAATAAACCCACATCTCTGTGGTCAATTAATATTTGACAAAAGGGGCAGAAGCATACAATGAAATAGAGATAGTCTCTTCAAAAAACAGTGTTGGGACAACTGGACTGGTGCATGCAAGAAACATAAAGCTAGACTACCATTGTACACCATTCACCAGAATAAACTCAAAATGGGAAGAAGACTTAAATATGTCATGATACTACAAAAATCCTAGAGGCAAACAAAGGCCTTCAAATTTCACATATCTCCCATAGCAGAATTTTTGCCACTATATCTCCTAAGACAAGGGAAATAAAAGAAAAAAAAAAAAGAAACAAATGAGACTACATCAAAGTAAAAAGCTTCTGCACAGCTAAAGAAACCATCATCAAGATGAAAAGAGGACCAACTGTATTGCAGAACATATTTCCCAATGATACATCCGACAAGGGTGTAATCTCTAAAATACATAAAGGACTTCTATTACTCAACACCAGGAAGACAAACAATCCAATCAAAGAATGGGCAAAGGACTTAAATAGACACTTCTCCAAGAAAGACACAGACATATGAAAAAATGGTCAAGACCACTAGCCATTAGAGAAATGAAAATTAAAACTATAATGACATATCACCTCACATCTGCCAAAATGGCTATCATTAATACATAAAAAAAAACCAGTAAGTGCTGGTAAGGTTGTGGAGAAAAGGAAACCTCAGTGTACTGTTGGTGGGAATGCATACTGGTGTAACCACTGTGAACAATAGTATGAATTTCTTTAAAAAACTAAAAATGTAAGTGCCTTTTGACCCAGCGATTCCACTGTTGGAGTATACCCAAAGAATCTCAAAACACCAATTCAAAAAAAAATTATAAACCCCATATTCATAGTAGCACTATTTACAATAGCCAAGATTTGGAAATTGCCTGAATGCCCATCAGTAGATGAGTGGATAAAAGAACTGTGGCACAGGAAGATGGCCACTGAGTAGGTGGAAGCTGAGCCCACTTGCTTGTACTACCAGAATGGATTTTCAGCTGATCTTCTGACAAGTGACCTGAATAATCAATGGAATCTCAGTTGATATTAATTTTTTTAAACCAAGGAGTATGGAGGATGCTTTGCACCATCCTGTAAGAGATTTTATAAGTAGTGGAGGAAATAACCTGTGTCAAGTGTCTGTAGACAAGGAGAGATCAGTAAGAAAATGCAGTTAGTGATCCCTCCCCTCCTGGAGTGGGATCTGGTCACACACAGGGAAAACACCAACCCTAACTGGGAGAGACTTGGAAGGATAAACAAAGCCTGGGAGACTAAGGCCATACAAAATACACAGTGAGCAGCACGTTCATAGCTGCAGCACATTCTGGGAAAGTTCCAGAGAGAAACTCTATCTAAGACTGTTGGATGCATTGGCATACTGTGGTCAGCCCTGACAGACAGACTTTGTGCTTTTTGGGGATGTGGAACATGGAGACAACAAGCCCAGGGCTTGGTGCTGCAGTGAGGGGGCCATATAGAAACCCTTTTAAAGACACTGCAGGGACCCTGTGTTCACTCCTGTGCATGCACACATTGGCTTTGCCAACAAAGAAACCACAGTGAAAGCTCAGTTTGGTCCCACTGAGTCCAGCTGCACAGGAAAAACAAAAAGTGTCACACAGATGGGACTGTGGGACCCAACCCAGCACAGCTGTTGAGCAGTGAACTGCAGAATGGACAGTGCAGGCCTGAGTCTCCTATGAAAGCAGCAGGCTTGGGACTGGACGACCAGGAACTGAATGCCTGGGATTCTCTGTAGCCAGGCAGGTGTCCCCACAGGCAGGCATGCCCTATCCTGACCTGAGGGACTGCAAGCTCTGTAGATCAGTGAGGACAGGCTCAGGAACTCCTGCTTGGTGCATATCCACAGGGGAAAAAGGAGAAGTTCTGATAATCTCTCTAAAAGGGCCCTTTCTGAACTTCTATCAGACACTATGAGCTACATTGGTTCCTCGGTCCCTGATCCAATGAAACCAGAAGAGCAGAAAGATTAGAAAGTGCAACAAGGGGTGTTCAGAGTACTCCCAGCGTCAGCTCTTAGACATAGGTGCCATCAGCGTCAAGTAGGAAAAAGCTGCCCTTTTAAACACATTGGCCCCTCACAGGAAAAGACAGCTAATTCACCAGAAACCATACATTATAAGAAAAAGTCTGGGACAAGATTTGTGGTGAGGGGACTGGAAAACACTCCCACCATCTTCCCTGAAGACTGAACAGTCCTCCCAGCAGGTGACCCAGGGATTCCACCCTCCCAATTGCTCCGGAGACTCCCTCTGAATGGAAAGATGTAGGTTGTATTGGCAGTGTTCTTGGACATTACACAAACTACTCATGGGCCTTGTGCTGATGTAAAGCTGGCAGGCAAGCCCTGGTTGCCGTAACTCAGTGGACTGAGCATGGGCTGCGAACCAAAGTGTCGCAGGTTCGATTCCCAGTCAGGGCACATGCCTGGGTTGTGGACCAGGTCCACAGTGGGGACCATGCAAGAGGCAACCACACATTGATATTTCTCTCTCTCTTTCTCCCTCCCTTCCCCTCTCTAAAAATAAATAAAATCTTTAAAAAAATAAAAAAAAAATAAAGCTGGCAGGGCAGAGCACTGGGAACCAGCCAAGCCTGAAAGAGACAGCCACAGACTTTGGATCACTTATAGTCTCAAACAGGCTGCCTAGTGCTAGACTAGGATACCATCTGACAGTACCAGGGGTAAATCCAGAAATAGAAGACAGTGGCAAACACTAGACTCTGCTGAGACAAATTCTGCCAAAGTCTTCTGCTTTGTGTTATTTCTTCTCACAACTTTTAAACAACTTTTCTTTTTAACACTTTTTTAACTTTTAATACTTTTTATAACTTTTAATACTTTTTATAACTTTTTAACACTTTTTCTTTTTTTCCCCAAGCTTGTTCCTATTATTTCACTATTTTTTTTTCATTTTGGTTTATTTCAAATATGATATTTTACTCCTCCCTTCACTTCCTCCATTTTGCCTTATTCCTTCCTCTTATTTTTGTTTTAAATTCTATTTTTTTTTCTTTTTCTGTCTTGAGTCTATTCTGCACTGTTGCCATTTCTCTTCCCTCCAGTCTGTAAAAACCATTTTTCTTGTCAATAGTCATCTCGAATTCTCTTTCCTATTCTTATAATATCCTTATTCTCTTTTCACCTTCATTAACCTTTGCTCATTGGTTGTTGATATGGTAGTTGTTATTGCATTCATTCAATTTTATTCCTAGATGTTCACTATTTTTGTATTTCAGACTTCAAATAGTATTGCATCCCTCTACTACCCAGTTTTGCCTTCCTCTTGACTGCCATTTTTTATTCATTTTGAATTTTACTTTTTCCAACTCTTAGCATGGTTTTCATTCCTCACTTAGTATTCCTTCTCTCTCTATCCTCTCTCAACATCACTTCTTTCCTTTAGACATCTTATAAGCTTTTTGTCTTTCTTTATTCCTTCTTATTCCTTCACCAACTGTATTAATCTTTGCTCGTCTGGCATTGATATTGCAGTGGTGGATGTTTTTCTTCAACTTTATTCCTATTTTTGACTATTTTTTAAAATTGTTTTTAAATATTATACTCTTACCTTTTCTCACTCCATTTTGCCCCCTTCCCTCCCTTTTTAATTTACTATGTAAATTTCATTTTCTTTCTTTCTTTGCTGTTTCTATTCATACTCTGATAATTTCTCCTCCCTATAACCACTCAATATCATTTTTCTTTCTGTTAGTCATCTCATATTCGTCTTTCCTTTCTTATAACAGTCTTAATCTTTTTCCACCATTATTAAAATTTACCCATTTGTTGTTGATAGTGTGGTTGTGAGTGAGCGTTATTTTTGCAGGTGTGGATTTTATTTCCTGGATTATTTTGTTTTGTTCTGGAAGCACCTGTATAACAGCACACAACATGTGGTGGGCAGTATGAACCTGTCAGCCAGCTAGGGGGAAGAACCCACCAAAAAAACAACCCAGGAACAACCAAAACCCAATCACAACAAGAGAGCCCACCAGTAGGGAAAATGGAGTCAATCAGGCTCCCTCACCTGGATGTCTGGGCAATTGGCTTGGCAATGTTCATGTGGCCTTCAGTAAAGGCCCACATGTGTAGAATGAAGCTGTTATATAACTAGAAGGTCAGTATTGGCACTTTGCTGGCTTTATGTGAACTTTGTACATAAGGGAGTCAGGACCTCCCGTGATATGATTCGCAGCTTGTGGCATGTGTGGATCACCCTACCCTGGAATAAAGGCATATCAGACATCCCAATGGCTCTGTGAATTTTCTTGTGTCTGCCCAAATCCCATGTGACCCTTCCTAGCCTTGAATGGCTGCAGGGAACCACCTCCCAGAACATCCAGCTCAGGAGATCAAGGAGACTGCACCACTGAGTCCTACAGGACTCCTACCACAGAAAGCCACCCCACGAAGACTGGAAGCCAAAGCAGATTAATCTAATATGCAGAAACAAACAAGAATCACCTAAATGGGAAGACAAAAAACAACTCCCAAACAAAAGGAAAGGAGGAATCCTCAGAAAGACTGCTAAATGAAACTGAGGGAAGCAATGTATCAGACACAGAACTTAAAAACAATGCTTACAAGGATACTTAAGGAGCTAAGCGAGAACTACAAAGAAGTCTATGGAAGCTACAACAAACTTAGTGGCAATTACATCAGCATGAAAAGGATATAAAAACATAAATAAGAGCTGGGAGGAAATGAAAAATACAATGTCTGAAATAAATAATACAGTATAAGGAATTAAAGGAGGGCATGGTGAGGCAGAGTATCGAATCAACGAATGGGAGGACAAAGTAGAAAAATACACCCAGACAGAAAAACAAAATGAAAAACAGACTCAAAAACAATGAAGACAGTTTACAGAGCTGCAGGAATAACATGAAACATAATATTTGCATCATAGGAATAGCAGCAGGAAAAGAAAAGTCGGAAAGAATAGAAAACGTCCCTAACTTGATGAGAGAAAAAGTCATGCAAGTCCAGAAAGCACAGAGGGACTCATCAAGATGAAACCAAAGAGGCCCATTCCAATTGCAATTAATTAAATTGGCAAACTTTAAACACAAGGAGATAATGTTAAAGGCAGCAAGGAGGAAACAGCTAGTAACATACAAGGTAGCTCCAGTAAAATCAACCGCAAGGAAAAAACCCAAAACACTCAAAATCATGAATTGAATAGCATGCTATTAAACAATGAATGGGTCAAGAATGAGATCAAGGAAGAAATCAAAAAGTTTCTGGAAATAAATGAAAATGAACTCACAACAGTCCAAAACCTACAGAACACAGCGAAGGCATTCCTCAAAGGGAAGTTCATAGTGATGAAGGCCTACTTAAGAAAATAAGAATATTTCAAATAAATGACCTAAACCTATGCCTGCAGAAACTGGAGGAACAACAACTAAGACAGTCCATAGCAAGTAGAAGGATGGAAATAGCCAAGATCAGAGCAGAATTAAATAACATAGAGACTAAAAGCAAAATTCTAAGGATCAATAAACCAATAGCTGGTTCTTTCAAAGATAAACAAAATTGACAAATCTTTAAGCAGACTCATCAAGAAAATAAGAGAGTGAACCAGAATAAACACAATCAGAAATAAAAGAGGAGAAATCACAACTCATACCACAGAAATACAAAGCATTGTAAGAAATTACTATGAAGAACTAAACGCCAAGAACACTGAAAACCAAGGTGAAATGGACAAATTTCTAGAAAAATATAATGTGGCAAAATTGAATCATGAAGCAGCAGAAAGCCTGAATAGACCAGTAACAGCTGATAAAATTGAAGTAATAATCAAAAACCTCCTGACACACAAAATCACTGACCCGGACTGTTTCACAGGAGATTTTTACAAAGCATTTAAGGAAGAGCTAACCCCTATCATTCACAGACTATTCCAAAACATTCAAGAAGTGAGAAGACTCCCAGACTCTCTTTTTATGAAGCCAGCATGATCCCAATCCAAAACCAAGGTAAAGATATAATAAAGAAAAGTACATGCCAATATCACTCATGAACATAGATGCTAAAATCCTCAACAAAATATTGGCAAACTGTATCCAGAAATGCACTAAAACGATCATATACCATGATTAAGTGGGATTCATCTCAGGGATGCAAGTATGTATAATATTCACAAATTAATAAACATAATACATGACATAAACAAAAGACAAAAATCACATGATCATATCAATAGATGCGAAAAAGGCATTTGATAAGGTAGAGTACCCATTTAGGATTAAAACACTCAGCAAAGTGGGAATAGAGGGCGTATTCCTCAACATAATAAAGGCCATATATGGGAGACCAGAGCCAACACCATACTCAATGGGCAAAATCTAAAAGCTTTTCCCCTAAAATTAGGAATAAGACAAGGATGTCTGCTTTCACCACTCCTATTCAACATGGTATTGGTAGTCCTAGGCAGAGTAATCAGACTAGAAAGAAGAAATAAAAGGCATCAAAATTGGAAAGGAGGAAGCAAAACGGTCATTGTTTGTAAATGACATGATAGTGTATATAGAAAATCTGATAGACTCCATCAAAAAACTGCTCAACTGAATAAATCAATTTGTCAAAACAGCGGGATACAAAGCCAATATTCAGAAATCAAAGGCATTTTTGTATACCAACAATGAAATATCAGATACAGGAACCCAAAAAAACCCCATTTCATATAGCAAGAAGAAAACTAATGTACCCAGGAATAAACCTAACCAAGGAGGTAAAAGCCTGTACTGAGAAAACTACACAACACTGAAGAAAGAAATTAAGGAAGACACAAACAAAAGGAAGCATGTATCATGTTCATGGATTGCAAGAATTAATATCATCAAAATGTCCATACTACCCAAAGCAATTTATAGATCCAATGCAATTCCTACTAAAGTACCAACGACATATTTCACAAATATAGACCATACATCTCAAAAATTTATATGGAACCATAAATGACCCCAAACAGTTGCATCAATTTTAAGAAAGAAGAACAAAGTAGGAGGGATCACAATACCCTATTTGAAACTGTATTACAAGGCCACTATAATCAAAACAGCCTGGTACTGGCATAAGAACAGATACATAGACCAATGGAACAGAACAGAGAGCCCAGAAATAAACCCAAGTCTCTATGGTCAGCTAATATTTGACAAAGGGGGAAGAAGGAAAAAAAATTGTGTAAAAATAGCCTCTTCAACAAATGGTGTTAGGAAATCTGGACAGCTACATTGAAAAGAATGAAAACCCATCACCAACTGAAACCATACACAAAAATAAATTCAAAGTGGATAAAATACTTAAATATAAGTTGTGACACCATAAAACTATTAGAGGAAAACATAAGCAGGGAAATCTCAGATATTCCACAGAGGAATACATGCACTGGTATGTCCCCTGGAGCAAGGGACATAAAGGAAAAAATAAACAAATGGGATCTCATCAAAATAAAAAGCTTCTCTATGGCTAAAGAAAACAGCATTGAAAAGAGAACCAACCATATGGGAAAATATACCTGCCAATGATACCTCGGACAAGGATTTGATCTCCAAAATATGTAAAGAAGTCATATGAGTCAATTCCAGGACAACAAAGAATCCAATTAAAAAATGGACAAAAGATGTAAACAAACCCTTCTCCAAAGGGGAGATACAGAGGGCCCAGAGGCATATGAAAGGGTGCTCAGCATCACTAGCCATCAGAGAGATGCTAATTAAAACCACAATGAACTTCCAGCCAAGATGGAGGCATTAGGTAGACACACTGTGCCTCCTTGCACAACCAAAAGAAGGACAACAATTTAAAAACAAAAAACAATCAGAACTGACAGAAAATTGAACTGTATGGAAGTCCGACAACCAAGGTGTTAAAGAAGACATATTCATGTAGACTGGTAGGAGGGGCAGAGTGGGGCAGTCGGGGCAGAGAGGCAAAGCAGTGGCTAGTGGACCCAGTGAGGGGGTGGTTTGTGGAACAGGGCATGGCACACAAGGCAGAAGGTGGACTGGGCAGTCCCACATTTGCAGGCAGAGAAACCAAGTGAAACTGGGTAGCAGTACAGACTGCAAAACCCAGGCTCCCGGCATGGGGAAATAAAGCCTCAAATCACTGACTGAAAACATCTGTGGGGCTTGAGGTGCCTGGGGAGACTCCCAGCCTCACAGGAGAGTTCATTGGAGAAACCCACAGGGTCCTAGAATGAACACAAGCCAATCCACATGAGAATCAGCACCAGAAAAGCCCAGTTTCCTTGTGGGAAGTGGGGGAAGTGACTGAAATCTGGCAGAGTGGAGCAAGCACCATTGTTCCCTCTCAGACCCCTCTGCATATACAGTGTCACAACCCAGGGACGTGGGTTACCCCGCCTGGTTGAATACCTAAGACTTTGCCCCTCACTACAATACAGGTGTATCAAGACAAAAAAAAAAAAAAGGCCCAACTGAAAGAACCAATCAGAGCTCCAGAACAAATATAACTAAGTGATGAAGAGGTAGCCAACTTATCAGATGTACAGTTCAAAACACTGGTAATCAGGATGCTCACAGAATTGGTTGAACTCGGTCACAAATTACATGAAAAAATGAAGGATAAACTAAGTGAAATGAAGGAAAATGTACAGGGAACCAATAATGATGGGAAGGAATCTGGGACTCAAATCAATGGAGTGGACCAGAAGGATGAAAGAAACACCCAATCAGAAAAGAATGAAGAAACAAGAATTCAAAAAAATGAGGAGAGGCTTAGGAACCTCCAGGACATCTTTAAATGTCCCAACATCCGAATTATAGGGGTACCAGAAGGGGAAGAAGAAGAGCAAACAGTGGAAAACTTATTTGAACAAATAATAAAGGAGAACTTCCCCAATCTGGCAAAGGAAATAGTCTTCCAGGAAGTCCAGGAAGCTCAGAGAGTCCCAAAGAAGTTGGACCCGAGGAGGAACACACCAAGGCACATTATAATTACATTACCCAAGATTCAAATGAAGGAGAGAATTCTAGAAGCAGCAAGGGA